>JASGLE010000844.1:0-22564 GCA_030179965.1 Cyperus esculentus | reverse complement strand
AGAAGAAAAAGAAGTAAAAAAAGACATAGAAGCAAGAAAAGAAATACAAGCAAAAGAAGAACTAGAAGCAAAAGAAAAAATAGAAGCAAAAAAAAAACTAGAAGAAAAAGAAAAAAAACCTTGCTTCTGCTGATGATGAAAATGCTAATCAAAATTCAGAAAAATCAACAAAATCAAAAAAATCAGAAAAATTACAAAAATCAGAAAAAGATATACCTTACATAGATAAGGTCCATTTTTCTCAAAGAAAAACGGGTTTGACTGACGCTATTCAAACAGGAATAGGTAAACTCGACGGTATCCCTGTAGCACTTGCGGTTATGGATTTTCAGTTTATCGGAGGAAGTATGGGGTCGGTAGTGGGTGAAAAAATAACTCGTCTAATTGAGAGTGCTAGAGTTTTAGGTTTACCTATCATCATTTCTTGTGCTTCTGGAGGAGCTCGTATGCAAGAAGGAAGTTTCAGCTTAATGCAGATGGCTAAAATATCTTCAATTTTATTGAATTATCCATTCTTTAATGACATATTTTTAGTGTCACTTTTAACATCGCCTACAACAGGTGGTGTCACAGCCAGTTTTGGAATGCTTGGTGATATAATTATTGGCGAACCAGAAGCATACATTGCATTTGCGGGTAAAAGAGTAATTGAACAAGTAATGAAAATCGAAGTACCCCCGGGTATACAGGAAGCTGAATATTTATTTGAAAAAGGCTCATTGGATTCAATTGTACCGCGTAATCTTTTAAAAGGTGTTCTTAGTGAATTATTTAAGTTCCACCCAAGTTTAATTTTAAAAGCAATGCGAAAGAAAAGGAACTGGAGAGTTTGAATTTTGAATAGAAAAAAATTGATAAACTAGACGAGAGGAGCAAATAAAGAATATTCTAGTCTTTTCTATTCAAGTATTTTGGATATTTTATGCCCATTCAGTCTTTTTCACTTGCGGAATTACTATAGAATATGTGAGAATGACGATACAATAAGAATTCAAAGAGTTTACACTGATAACAAAATCAGTGTACTTTGTAAATGAATAGATTATCAATCAGAGGCAAAATTAGGTAGGAGCATCATACATCATAGAAGAACAATATCTAGAATTCAAGAGGAAAATTCTCAAAAATTTTAAAAATTTTTTGTTAGGAACGACTTTTCGATTCTAGTAAAGAAATAAAGAAATTTCTAAAATTCTTATTTCTTCTTGTATTGATGCTGCACTAAAAAAATCCAATCACTTTCTTTTTTTTTTTTATTTCTTTTTAGATTTTTTGTTATAATTGCTATGCTAACTATGTCAATTGCTAGTTTTTTTAGAATTTGAATGAAGTTGGGTTGGGATTCAAATATTTTTTTTTTGAATCTCAACTTCAAAAAAAATGATCTCTTTTTATTTTATATGAAATGAATGGATATCTACTTATCTTTTCTTATTTTAGATTTTTAACTTACTTATATTTATAAATATTTCTAAAAGATAATAAAATATGAAAAAACCTAAACGAAGAATTACTGCTCCACGCATGAATCGGCGTCTTTTTTCTAAACGTTTTCGTTTACTTAGACCTATACGACGTAAGATACAAAAAGGACTTATTCATATTCAAGCAAGTTCTAACAATACCATGATAACTGTTACAGATTTGGGAGGTCAAGTAGTTTCTTGGGATTCCGCTGGTACTTCTCGATTCAAAGGTCCAAAAAAAGCAACACCCTATGCTGCCCAAACCGCAACAAGAAATGCTATTTATATGTTAGTAAAAGAGGGTATGGAACGAGCAGCAATTTTGATAAACGGTGCCGGTCCCGGGAGAGCTGCAGCATTAAGAACCGTTCTTCAGAGTGGTGTAAAATTAAATTTCATACGTGATGTAACACCTATGCCACATAATGGATGCCGACCTCCTAAAAGAAGACGTGTTTAAAAAAAATCTTTTAATTAAATTTTAATTAAATTAATTAATTGAAAAAAGAAACTCTGGTGTATAGAGACGACGTTATCGTTTGAGAGGTAACCATAGAAATGATGGAATCCGCTATTTTATTTTTTTTGAATTGAATATAGAATTCTTTATTGAAGAACGGGAAGAAAAGCAAGAATCGTGGTTGAGAAGGTTATAGTAGCAAAAGCCATAGGAATCGATATTTGATATATTGGAATAGTTCGCTTTGTTATTGATTGACCCTAGTCGAAGAAAAGAATAACTGGGAGAAAACAGATATGGTAAACATTTTGTATATTGGGAAAGCAAAAAAAATGATTAACCTATCGGTTAATATTCTTAATTTTCCAAATTCAAGAAATAATTAGTGAAATTTACTGTAGACTTTTCGAATTTTTGTCGAGATTTGATTTTATTTTTGATGCTATTATTCAAAATAGTAGCAAAAATTTTGACGTGATCAATTTCTCCACTCTTTTGAAAATTATAAAAAGAACTTTGTTTCGATTAAGTTTTAATAAAATTATGTTATTTCATAAAATATGTTTTTTCATAAAATTTCATTTTATGAAAAAACATATTTTATTACTTACTATTTTGTATTTTTTCACTATTATTTTATTTATTTTTTTTATGATAAAAAACAAAAAACATTGAGATATTATTAAAAATAAAGACTCTTATTAGAAAGATTAGAAAGAAGAGTCTTGAGTTAATAAAACTAAGGAAATTGACTCAACAACAAGTTTTTTTAGAAACTCTGTTGCAGACTTTTTATTTTATCATAGTTATATTATAGTTATTCTATGGAATTTGAAAAATAAATCTTATTTATTCTTAAGTAACCATATTATATTATGCATATAGATTATTATGCATATAGATCGATTCGATTTCATATTATCTTATAAGGATCCAAGCCATCGTATTGGATTTCATTTATTTATATTAAGTTCAATGTCTCCGTAAGATTCTATCGCGAGTTTAACATATTGTTAAAGATATAGTGAAAAACATAAGGTTTAGATCGATCTAGATCAAACAATTATATTATTTATATATGTATGAGCAAAATAAAAAAGAAAAACACTTTCAAAATGAAGTGGAAATGTATTGAGTCGAGAATCGAAAATCCATGTTTACATTATGGTCGTTTCATTCTATCCCCCTTTCAAAAAGGTCAGGCTGATACTTTAGGTACTGCCTTGCGAAGAACATTGCTTAGTGAAATCCAAGGAACTGCTATTACATATATTAGATATATTCAAATTAATAACAAAAAGTTGGAGAAAGTATCTCATGAGTATAGTCATATAGAAGATGTCGAAGAATCAATACATGAAATAATCTTAAATTTAAAACAAATTGTATTAAAGAGTTGTATCCATGAATCTATTTTTGCATCTATTTGTGTCAGTGGTCCTATGCGTGTAACTGCAGGACATATTAAGCTACCGTCTTCTGTGCAAGTAATTAATAAAAGCCAATATATTGCAACTATAACAAAACCAATAGATTTCTCAATTGATTTAGTAATCGAAAGAGATCGAGGTTTTCGTGTTAATGACACACGTTTTAGTGATTTGGGTTATAGTTATAGTATAGATGCTTTATTTATGCCTGTTAGAAATGTAAATTATAATATTCATATTTCTAAAGATGGAGAAAATGAAAAAGAGATACTTTTTTTAGAAATATGGACGAATGGGAGTTTGACTCCTAGAGAAGCACTTCGTCAAGCTTCTCTAAAATTGATTGGTTTTCTTCATTCTTTTCTATTTCTAGAAAATGACGACGATATTTTTTCAGAAGAAGAGAACATAAAACTAGACGACGAGGGAAGACGAAGTTCATGAAGTAAAGGAAGAAGAGAAGGATTTTGAGCCTAATTATTTATGGATTTTTTATTGGGACTATAAAAAAAAAATTCTCAAAAAGGGATTGAAATATTGCATAATAGAAAAAGCAAAAGAATTAGACTACGATTTTTGCTACCCCTAGACAAGTGTGAAGAATACTGGTCAAAATTTTTATCAAGAAACTCAAAAAGAAAATCCTTAGCTTAGTATATTCTTGCTTTTCTGTTGAAAATTTTTTGATTGACCGATTAACATTTTCATTAAATACCTTGAAAAATCTCAAAAAAGCTAACATCAATACAACAAGAGACCTTTTAGTTTAGACAAGATAGATTTGAAAAATGTATCTATAATAGATAATATGGGTATAACAGAAAAAAAAAAGACTATTATGATTATGAAAGAAAAATGTATTCTTAAATATCTGAGCTGATTAATTTTTTTGCCATTATTAATATATTTATTAATAAATTTAGACTTAAGATTAGTAAATTTAGACTTAAGATAGAAGAAAGAGCAAAAAAATTAGAGGGCAAAAAACTGCCAACTGTTCCTATTTCCGCTTTAGGATTTACAGAAAAAAATTGTGGAATGTATAAAAGAAAGTAAAAGAATAGATAAAGCAACAAGATTTTTCTATAAATATGGTAGGGATAGATAAAATGAAAAGGGTAGATAAATCAGCAAGATTTTCCTATCCCTTTTATACGACTTAGGGATAGATAAAAAAAGAAGTCTTTTTTAAAATACAAATAGAAGTTTATTCTAAGATATATAAACTTTATAACTTATTTATTTATAAAAAATAAGTTATATAAGGATAATGAGTTACCATATCGACATGAGGATAAGTAAGTTATTTTGATGTATATATGTCAGGAATAGTTACTTCAAAGTATCAAAGTAATTATTCCTGAAATACATTATTTTTATTATGATACATTCCAGAAAAAAAACTAAGCTTTGTGTTAAAGATGAAAGCCCTCCTTTTCTTTTTGTAATGTAAAGAAACATGTAATGTAAAGAAACATTAGAAAAAAAAAGAGGAGGGCTTTTGATGGATTAAAAATAACAACTTTTTTTCTCAGTTTAAAACAAGATTAGAGCAGACTTAGAAATTAGAAATTTTATAAAAATTGAATTGATTTAAAAAAGACCTAGAGTTAAGGACTTATCAATAGGCAGTGTAGCTCCAATACCTAACCAAAGAGCTACTATGGTACCAATTAAAAAAACTGTTGTAGCTACTGGACGACGAAATGGATTTTGGAATTTATTGACATTTTCCAAAAAAGGTACTGTCAGTAATCCCACTGGTACTGAAACCATTAAAAGAACGCCCAATAACTTATTGGGTACTGTACGAAGTATTTGAAACACGGGAAAAAAGTACCATTCAGGTAATATTTCCAAAGGAGTTGCAAAAGGGTCCGCCGGTTCACCAATTATTGATGGTTCTAAAACCGCTAAACCTACGTTACATGCAATAGTACCTAGAATTACTACTGGAAAAATATATAAAAGATCGTTGGGCCACGCAGGTTCCCCATAATAATTATGTCCCATCCCTTTAGCTAATTTTGCTCTTAACACAGGATCACTTAAGTCAGGTTTTTTTGTTATTGGGATAGGTGAATTCTTGTGTATAGATCCATCCCCCGAAGGAACCGGACATGATAATTTTTTATCATCCGGCTCGAGCAAAAATAAAAAGAATCAAACCAATATCAAATGTCTAATTAAAAACCAATATCAAATGTTTAATTAATATAGAAATTTATATTAATGTAAATATATATGATATATATGTATATAAGACTCCATGATAAGAGTTCATCCAATTTTATTTTACGAAGTTGCAATTCCAACAAGGGATTGCAACAAAATTGAATTCTTTTTTTTCTAAATAAATGCCCATTATCCAAGTAAGCTTACAAAATTGATCATGATCAAGCGCTTTTTGGATTGTCTAATGTCTTCTGATTGGTTTTTATCGAAAAAATATCTTGATTTTTTCCATATCCATAGTATTTACTTGTTACTAAAAAAAATCTAACCTATATTCTTCCTTAGATCCCTTTTTTCACTCCGATAGTATCATAGATAGGAATCAATGCAAAGGAAATGAATGCATTTTTATACTAAAACAATTAAGTATAGAAGATGAAATTCATTAAATGGAATAGACATAAAACTCAATCATACCACATCATTTCATTCTATTCTACGGATCTTACAAAGCCTGTTTATAGATGACATCATTCAGGTATGATCATAGAGAATATTCTCTTTAAGCGAACCGGCCTATCCTGTACTACGTAAAGGACTTACGCGGGTCTTAGCTGGATCCAGAGACACATTTGGTCGTGATTTACAATGTGGCGGATAAAATCATGTATCCGCATGGCCAAATCAATAGTTCAAGTCACACACTCCCATAATCCATTCTTTCTTTGCAAGATTCACTTCAACTAGTGGTATCAAATATAGAATAAAAGAGTGTTTCGTTGAAGAGAAGTATCCAAAAAACATGTGTGTTAAAAAAAACACATATTTATAGCAATGAAATAGTTTTGTCCTACCCAATATGATATATAATCAATTTTAAATATCTATTTTACGTTTTATCTATAAACTATAAAGGACCCGAAATACCTTGCTTACGTATCATTAGAAAGTGCATCAACATAAATACAGCAGTAAGAAGAGGCAATACAAAAGTATGTAAACTATAAAAACGAGTCAAAGTGGATTGGCCCACACTAGCACTTCCACGTAATAACTCCACTAAAGGTGATCCTATTAGTGGAATGGCTTCAGGTACACCAGTAACAATTTTGACTGCCCAATAACCAATTTGGTCCCAAGGTAAGGAATAACCAGTTACACCAAAAGATGCCGTTAATACAGCCAAAACCACACCTGTAACCCAAGTTAATTCGCGGGGTTTTTTAAATCCACCAGTTAGATACACACGAAATACGTGTAGAATCATCATTAGAACCATCATACTTGCTGACCATCGATGAACCGATCGGATTAACCAACCAAAGTTGGCCTCAGTCATTATATATTGAACAGAAGAGAAAGCTTCTGTAACAGTAGGACGGTAGTAAAAAGTCATAGCAAAACCTGTAGCTACTTGTACTAGAAAACATGTAAGTGTGATCCCCCCTAAACAATAAAATATATTGACATGAGGAGGAACATATTTACTGGTTATATCATCTGCAATCGCCTGAATCTCGAGACGTTCCTCAAACCAATCATATACTTTATTGAGATAGGTAGCCCGGGTAAATGACTCCCCCTCTGAGAACCGTATATGAAAATTTCATTTCATACGGCTCAAGCTGAAACACAAAAATACTGATTTCAACAGATATTTTATCAAAAGGTTAAAACTTCTTAATCATTTGATAGATTTGAACCAACATATAAGATAAGAAAATCTGTAATTAAATCTTTGTGATTAGAAAAAAAATATCAAGTTGGCTCATTTATTTATTTTTTATTTTGATCATTACAGGCCTCTTGAATCTTCTCCTTCCTATTTTGAATTATTATTTTTTATTGAATTTTTTATTTTCTGTGCATAAAATAAATCAGACTTCTTCTTTTTTACAAATTGATAGGAATTCTCTTGTTGAGACCCTATGAATCACCTAAAACCTCAGATTCATATTAGAACCACGATGATTTATTCTCAAGCTAAACTAAAAGGTTCTCTGAGTAAGAATCCTTTGATTGATCACTTTTTGAAAAATAGATGCAATGACTTGACTCAACAAAATCTATAGAAAGAGTTTTCTTTCGGTCAAAATCTGAAGAAGTTTCATTCATTTGATTTAGAAAATATCATTTCTAGTTAATATATTTCCATTTTTTTTTTAGTGCGGTTACGAGGTCTGACTTAATAATAGGTATGAATCATAGTTCAATTTTTTCTTTTATTGGTCTTTTTTCGTGCTCCAGATATTAGAATAAATGTCTGACGAGGTAGAATTAATTATCTTGTTAGAGATAACAGACCTTTTCTATATATGATCCATAGGATCAATTATAACAAGTCACACACTCATTTTCCAAAAATACCGAAACAAAAAAAGTCCACGATCGAACTACCAAAATCTTTTATTTAGAAATCAAAATTTTCAGATTAGTAGTATCTGGCAAAATCTCATATCATACCTAATTCCTAGGAATCCCATCCAATAAAACAGAAGAGTTATAAATTTCCAAAATAATACATAAGAATACAGCAAATAGAGCCATTGCAACTCCCATAAGTGGTGTAGTACCCCAACCTGGAGCTACTTTACCATATTCTGAATTCAAGGGTTTCAATAAATTCCCTACAGTAGTTCGTTTTGGTCCAGATCTAGAACTATCTTCAAAAGTTTGCGTAGCCATAAATTCTATTTTATTAAAAAATAATTGGTTAAGACCTGTTGACTTTGTATACTATTCTGTTGTATTTCTAAATAAATGATCTTTATAGTAGATCCATTCTGGAAATTATTAAAAAATGGAAACAGGAACTCTAGTCGCGATCTTTATATCTGGTTTACTTGTAAGCTTTACTGGGTACGCCTTATATACCGCTTTTGGGCAACCCTCTCAACAACTAAGAGATCCATTCGAAGAACATGGGGATTAGTTGAAGTAATTGAAGTAATGAGTTTCCCTTATTGGTAGACTCATTACTTCAATTAAATTGTTTCAAGATTTATTTCATTTTTTTATTTTAGTTGGAACCTTAGGTGGTTCTCGAAAAAAGATAGCGAAAAAGATTATCCCTAAAGTCGAGACTAAAAGGAATGTATAAACCAATGCTTCCATAGATTCGATTGTGATTTACAATTATAGCTTCCACACCTATTCATTTGAGATCATTTAATAAAATAAAGAAAAAGAATCAAAGAAAAGATGATGATTCAAATAAAGATTCCTTTTTCTTGTTTGTATCCCATAAAAAAAAAGAGGAAAGAAATATACCACAATAATGCTGTATCAGACAGTTTGTCTCTTTGTAGTTGGATCTCCAAGTTTTTGGAATGTTCCAAATTCCACTTGAGCATCCAAATCTGGATCAATACCAGCAAAAACATCTCTGAACAAGGTTCTAGCGCCATGCCAAATGTGTCCGAAAAAGAAAAGCAAGGCGAATGTGGCATGTCCAAAAGTAAACCAGCCCCTTGGACTACTACGAAAAACACCGTCAGATTTCAAAGTAGCTCGATCTAATTCAAAAATCTCACCTAATTGGGCGCGTCGAGCATATTTTTTAACAGTAGCAGGATCTGAATAACTTAATCCATTAAGTTCACCACCATAGAACTCAACAGTTACACCTACTTGTTCAACACTATATTTAGATTCTGCCCTTCTAAAAGGAACATCGGCTCTAACAATCCCGTCTTCATCTACCAAAACTACCGGAAATGTTTCAAAAAAGGTAGGCATACGACGTACAAAAAGTTCCCGACCTTCTTTATCTCTAAAAACGGGGTGTCCTAACCATCCAACCGCTATTCCATCTCCGTTATCCATTGAACCTGCTCTAAATAATCCCCCTTTTGCCGGATTATTACCAATGTAATCATAAAAAGCTAATTTCTCAGGAATTTTAGACCAAGCTTCTGATAAACTTAGATTTTCGCTTAGCCCGGCGCTAACTCTTCGAGATATTTCTTGTTGAAAGTATCCCTGATCCCATTGATAACGAGTAGGACCAAATAATTCAATTGGGGTAGTTGCTGAACCATACCACATAGTTCCTGCAACAACAAAAGCTGCAAAAAAGACAGCCGCAATACTACTGGAAAGTACAGTTTCAATATTCCCCATACGTAATCCTTTGTATAGACGTTGAGGCGGACGAACACTCAGATGGAATAAGCCTGCTAATATACCTAATGTACCCGCAGCAATATGATGAGAGGCTATTCCTCCTGGAACAAAAGGATCAAAACCTTCCACACCCCAAGCTGGATTGACAGCTTGTACTTTTCCAGTTAGTCCATAAGGATCGGACACCCATATTCCAGGACCATACAAACCTGTTACATGGAATGCGCCAAAACCAAAACAAGCTAGACCTGAAAGAAATAAATGAATTCCAAAAATCTTGGGCAAATCCAAGGAAGGTTTTCCTGTACGTTCATCACAAAATACTTCTAAGTCCCAATATACCCAATGCCAGATAGCTGCCAAGAAGCACAAACCAGAAAATACTATATGTGCCGCTGCAACACCTTCATAACTCCAAATACCTGGATTCGTTACAGTTCCTCCTGAAATATTCCAACCGCCCCACGAATTGGTTATTCCTAAACGAGTCATGAAAGGTATAACGAACATACCCTGTCTCCACATTGGATCAAGAACAGGATCAGAGGGATCAAAAACCGCTAATTCGTATAAAGCCATTGAACCAGCCCAACCAGCAACTAGAGCTGTGTGCATTATATGAACAGAAAGCAATCGACCGGGATCATTCAATACGACAGTATGAACACGATACCAAGGTAAACCCATGGAAATACCCCTTTATCAAAGAGAAATAGAAACTTGATTTTATCGCATTAAACTAAGAAGACTATATACTTTGTACCTAATACTGTGTACCTAAACTTTTTTTCAGTGGATTCTGTGGTTTATTTTTATTTCATCTTATTCAAAAGAAAAATAAGTAAACAACTCTGTTCGTAAGAACAAAGAGAAGCAGATCTATTCTATACCCGATAAGTACCAATACGCAACGGGAAGATTGCATTATTGGAGAATAAATGGATACTTTTTGATCATTCCAATGATCAATTCCTTGGTTACAGTTTTTTTGAATCCATTCTGGATTACTCTATCAAAAAACTATTCCATGTATCAAATAAAAGAAAAAGGAATGAAGACAAGAAATCGTGGATTTTCACCTTTCTTTATTCAAGAATATATTCTTTATTAAAAAATATATGAATATGAAAAAGTAAAATAATGAGTATGAAATGAATATAAAATTCGAATCAGAGTCAATCAAATAAGTATTTCAAAAAATTGTTTTTTTGTCATGTATCCATGGTGAATTACCGGTAGAAGGTTCCATCGGAACAATTATTAAAGGCACCTCGCTTTCAAAAAAAAAAAAGAAAAGAAAATGGGAGAGAAAATTACTTTGAAAAAATTAATCAATTATCTAGCAACAATTCAAAAAATAATTTTTTGAATTATTTTGCAAATCCAAGAGATTCTTATGGAAATTCTAATGGAAATCCACATTAAAATTATCCTTTTTCTTTGTTCTTTTCCATGGATTTTAGAGATTCTTATACAGAATGAGAATTTTGATACAATAAAGATGTTCACTCTGTTGAACATGATTATCAAAAGAAAGTTCTCTGATTTCATTAAATATGATAAAAAAAATAAGAAATAGAGAAATTGAAGAATGGGAAGAAGAGCAAGAATCGTGCTTGGGAATATTATAGTATAGTAGCAAAAGCCATTGGAATCGATATTTAATATATTGGATAATTTGCTTTATTATTGATTGACCCTAGTCGGAAAAAAGAATAACTGAAAGGTTTGAAGATTTATGCCGATCGGAACACCAAAAGTGCCTGTAATTCGTTCTGAGAAGACAGTTTTCGTTGAACTATTTCAGGAAAAAAGAATCCTTTTCTTTTTCTATGCAGAAATATAGAATTCCCTTTTGTGAATGAGCTTATTGCTCTCATACTATTCTATTAATGGATCTCGAAGATGAAAATAATATTTAGAAATTCTCACGGTGGAAGGAAGGGCACTATCAGCAATGGCCCTTTATGATACTATGCAAGTTTCAGGTTCTGACGTGTGTACAATGAATCTAGGATTAGTTGCATCAGCGGCATCTTTGATTCTGGTTGGAGGAGCAATTCCTAAACGGGTAGCATTCCCTCACGCTAGGGTTTTCATTCACCAACCTTCTACTGGTTATTTTTGTGGAACTGCAGAGAAAATCCTAATGGAAGCAGAAGAAATGTTTGAACTTTGTAACACAATTGCGAAAATTTATGCACAAAAAACTGGTCAATCTGTAAATATTATACAGTAAATATTATACAGAATGATCTGGAAAGAGATACTTTTATGTCCGCAACCGAAACTCAAGATTATCTGTCGATCGCATAGCAAATCAAAAAAGAAAATCCTTAATGATCTGAGTTCTTTTTCTCAATTATTTCTTTTGAGTATTGAATTAAATAGAAATAATTGATAAAAATAATATTTGGTTAAGATCAATCTAAGCCAAACCATTTTATTCTATATTATAGATATACATAGAATATGCCAACTATTAAACAACTTCTTAGAAACAGAAGACAGCAAAAAAAAAATGTTAAGAAATCTCCCGCTCTTAAAGGATGTCCTCAGCGTCGAGGAACATGTACTAGGGTGTATGTGCGACTCGTTCAGATCATGAGTTCGAACAAATAAGAGAATTTTTCTAGTATCAACGACCAATACTGATAAATAGGATAGTAACAAAAAGGTATATAATATACCTATTAATTCTATAGAATCTCAAATTTATGGTTTTCATTGGTAAAAATCCAATCATTCTCGATTTGAAATAAGAATCAATTCTCCATTGGTAGCAAAAGGTTATCCATTAAGCGGAGGAAAGAGCATTATAGGAAGCATGCTCCTTTTTGAAAGAACGGACTCATAGGGTCAGCTACCTAGCCAACTTTTCTAATTAAATGCCGTCACTGTATGGATAACTCCTAGTGTGAAAAGGGCTATTACTTTCTAATGAATAGGTAGAGCCAAAGAATATGAACTATACAAGTTCATAAAATCGTTTGATTAAATGAAAAAAGAAGCTCCGGTGTATAGAGAGGACCTCACCGTTTGAGAGGTAACCATAGAAACGATGGAACCCACTATTTTTTTTTGAATATAGAAATTGAAGAATGGGAAGAAGAGCAAGAATCGTGGTTGGGAAGGTTATAGTAGCAAAAGCCATTGGAATCGATATTTGATATATTGGAGTAGTTCGTTTTGTTATTGATTGACCCTAGTCGGAAAAAAGAATAACTGAAAGAAATCTAATCCGTTAGTTATTTTATTCAATAAGATTGAATTTATTTCAATGAGCAGAGTGAGACGCGGATATATAGCTCGAAGACGTCGAAAAAAAAACCGTTCCCTTGTATCAGGTTTTAGAGGAGCTCATTCAAGACATACTCGAATGATTATTCAACAGAAAATGAGAAGTTTATATTACTCTTATCGAGACAGAGGCAGGAAAAAGAGGTATTTTCGTCGTTTATGGATCACTAGAATAAATGCAGTAACTCGTGAAAACCAAATATTTGATAGTTATTGTAAGTTTATCCACAATCTGTATAAGAAACAATTTTTTCTAAATCGTAAGATACTTTCACAAATAGCTATATCAAATAAGATTGGTCTTTATAAGATTTCTGATAAAATCATTAAACCTAATAAGGTTTATGAATAGATACTAAAATAATCTTTTAGTAATCATTAAAACAGGATTTCCCGGAGAATGAACTCCAGGAAGGTATAGAAGAAAAAAAATTTAGATAAAGATTAATAGTAACAATTACGAAAATCTTTCAAGATTGTTTTTTCCTTTTTTTATAACACAAGAATCCAATCTGATTTCTAAGTGTTTTCAAACAAAATATTCACTATTTTAGCTTGAGTTCCAATTTGGAGTTTTGAGTCAATTGGGAAGTAGGCTTATGGATTTCTCGTTTTATAACGAGTAGTTCTTTATTTTTTTGATGAGTAGTTCCTGGTTCGCTTTTAGGACCAGGAGTTCCAGATTCAGTTTTAGGACCTGGAATTCCTGGTTCGGTTTTAGGACCTGGAGTTTTCGATTCAATTTTAGTACCTGGAGTTCCGGATCCAGTTTTAGAACGAGGAATTCCTCATTTGGTTTTAGGATAAGGACCAAGACCTGAAAATCTTGATTCAGTTTTAGGAACTCCTAATTCAGTTTTAGGAGGAGTTTTTCTGAATCTTTTTTTATATTTTTTTTTTCTTTTTATTCTCATTTTCACGACGACGTTTTAAGATCTGGCGCCAGCGTCTCCTAAAATGTCTCTCATTTTCAAGAAAAGGTAGTAAACATAAAATACGAGCTTTTTTTATAGCAGTAGTCATTAATCGTTGTTGTCTCAAGGTTATTTTAGTAACTCGTCTAGGTATTATTTTTCCTTGGAAACCAATAAATCGACTAATTAAACTTAAATTCTTATAATGAATTTGATTCCTTGATGGAATCAAAAAACGTTTATTACGGAAAAATTGTTTACGAAGACGAATACGGTATTTAGAAGAATATCTAGAATTTTTACTACGACGAAATTCAAATTCACGACGAACAGAAAGGTATTGACGAAGAGGAATATATTGATACATTTTCCGTAAACGAGATTTAGGAAAATGTTGTTTGAATTTATGAAAAGGGTTATTGAATTTACCAAGAGGTTGCTTGGGTTTATGAATACGAACAGGTTGCTTGGGTTTACCAATACGAAGACGTTGTTTAAATCTATTCATGGTTTATTCCTTATTTTTAAAATTCGAATTCTTGATTCATTTAAGATCCAACCAAAATAGGTTTTGATTCACATATCATTTGATTACTTCATTTATATAAATGGAATATCTAGACACATGATATAATCTCTAAACTAAAATGAGATTAAGTTTGATTCATAGATATTTTTTCCATTATATATAGAAAGAAATATGGCAAGTTCTTACTTTATTTATTTTATTACTTGCTTGCAAACATGATCTTTGTTTCCTTTGATCTATTTTTTTTTTTCTCTATGAGTCGTATGTTTGTTACAATAGCGACAAAATTTTCTCAATTCTAATAAATTGGGTGTATTGGAACGATTCTTTTGTGTAATATATCTAGAAATACCCATTGATTTTTTATTGACACTTCTTCGAACACAACTAGTACATTCCAAAAAAACTCTGACTCTTACATCTTTGCCTTTAGCCATGAACCTCCTTTATATCTTTTGATTGATTTCTTTGGTTTAACTTAACTTTCCTATTTTCGGTTTTTGAATCGAAAAATAATAAAAAAATCAATAAGAATTCTTAACTAGTTTTTTTTTACATTTCAAAAGATTTTTTCGAAATTATCTATCTATATAATTAAAAATTGATTTTTTTAAGTTAAGTAATAAAAAATAGAATAAAAATGAAGTAATACAATTTCTTTCTAACTATCAAGTTTTATTTTAAACCATCATACTTATTTCAGTCTCTTCTTTTCGACTATGATTTCGTCTAGCTTACGCTAGACTAATAAATTCCATTTTTTCCAAAATTCGGTTCGATCTTGAGCGGACTTACTGGATTCTGGATTTCTATTCACTGAATTTTGGATAAGCTTCTAGAAACTTTTTCTTTATATCATATCCCTTTTATCTATCCTAAAGATTTTAAAAAAGAATCGTCACATAGAATTCTATTCTCCTTCATTTTTTTCAAATATGAAAAATTAATAACTAAAATCAAAAAAAAGGAAATGATAAAGCATCTGGGAATAAACGATTTATTTCTATTAATAGACCTGCTAAAGAAAAAAACCATAGAGTACTTATTACAGGTGCCACAGAGAGATATGTTTTTATATCTTGCATTGCAAATTCTCTTTCTTTATTCTATTGGAATACATGTATGGTCAGATGCTTTAGTTCAAGAATTTTTTAACTTCGTTTTCTTTTTTTAGACACAAATCCTATCTAAAATAGTATGTATAATGAACCAATAGATAAGAATTTCCTGCCTCACCTAACAAACAAAAGAAAGAAGCCCTTTTTCTGAGCATTACTCCTCAAATATGAATTCTTCATTTATAGGTTAGATTGAATTTCAGATGTATACTATTCTTTTTTTTCAGATGTATACTATTCTTTTTTTATATTTTATATAAGAAATGACAAGAAACTTTGATATCAATAGAGAAAAAAATGATCATATATATAATATATGGAAAAGAAGACAAGGATTTTGTACAATGACACTGTACATCAAGTTCGAAAAGGGGTGTAGCGCAGCTTGGTAGCGCGTTTGTTTTGGGTACAAAATGTCACAGGTTCAAATCCTGTCATCCCTACCTATTACTTTTCCTATAGGAAATGAACAGGGATTTATTAAGGTCGTTAATTTGCGGATACTCTATGTATAAGAAATGTTTTAGGATAGAAATAGAAAAAGATCTTTTTTGTTTTACAAACGCTCTTAGTTCAGTTCGGTAGAACGCGGGTCTCCAAAACCCGATGTCGTAGGTTCAAATCCTACAGAGCGTGATTTCCTCTAAAAAAAAAACAAAGTGAAATTCAAACTGAAATTTGACCTTTCGATAGAAAGGTAGAAAAAGTCTGTAAAACAAAAAAAATTTTTGATTAAATCAAAGGTCTAACTGATCACCACGTCTGTATTGTAAATATGCAGTCACGAATAATCCTGCCAAAGTGATAGGAATTAGGCCTAAGACAATTCCAAATAGAGAAACTTCAATCATTTCGGTTTTAGTAGATGAAAAAAAGGTTAAGATCTATCTTTAAATATTAATCTGAATTATCTATGAATCTCAATGAAAAAAAAATAAAAAAAATAATTGGCAATTGTTGCGGAAAGAACCAGAGAATACCTGAAATCTTTAAGAAAGATTTTTCTGAATTTTTAATTCAATTCATTTCAAATAAGTTGTATCTTTCTTAAACCAATAAATAGAACTAAAGTTATAGTTAAAGCAGCCAGTAAAAAACTGAAATAACTAGTTATAGTAAGCATGAAAAGGCTCAATTCAATATGTTTTTTTACTACATATATTGATAAAGTACTTACCTAAGTTCTAAGATGGTAATTAAGAACTATAGAATAGAATCAATTCTATTCTATAAGTTCCAATGAAAAATTCACGATTCATTGATCATTTTAAAATACTATAAAAAAAGAATTGAGTGGCTCAATTAAAATTCTGAGCCAATAAATTCACTCTCAACTCAAATTTGAGAATTGAGGAAATTAATAGTAATTGATAGTATCAAAAAGCTGTCTTATAAAAATTATGTCATTTCATTTTAATTAATGATGATGAAATCCTATTTTCGTTTTAGGGAATTTTGGAATAAAAGAGTTGATTTGAAAAGAATTTCTATTTGGATCATTTCTTTTCTTTTTTGTGTCAAAAAATCAATTTGAAGATGAGTTATTTCTTTTATCTTCTTAGATTCTATATTCTATCAATTCATAGAATAAAGTTCTATTCCATACTTTTAGTTCGCTAAAGAAAGAATCTTTCTGGTTGACCTAATTCAACAATGATTGATCACGAATAGAAATTGTTCCAAGGATGTTTTCTTTCTGTCCTATGCTTTCTTTATTTCATTTAGTATTATCTATATCTATCATTTTTTTTTATCAATTCTGTATTTAAGAAATTATTTTATTTAATAAAATATTTGTGTTTATTTTTGATTATTTTTTATTCTAATATACCAACAAATTCCTTGAAATGAAAGAATTCAAATAAGAGTTATAAAAAAAAGAGATTTCACATAAAAATATATATGTGTATATGTATATAATGTAATATATGTATCTATTGTAATATATAAAAATAGATAGGTTTTCTCTGGAAAAAAATAAAAAATTTTCAAGAAGAAATTTTTGATTGATAGCAAAAACTATTGGAATCCATATTTTATATATTGGAATAATCTCTTTTTTTATTGATTGACCCTAATTATGTCAATACAATAATAGAATATATTTATTAAATGATATCGAGATGATTTTTTTTTATCTTCTTCATTTTTTCATCGTCAAATTGAGTGTAAAAAATGGTTCAATCAAATGGAACTTTGTAATAAAATGAAACCTTATATCTTTCTATATTTTTGTCCTCTTTCTCTTATTCTTTCATTAAGACTGATCTTTTCGAAATTCTTATCAGAATTGGCTATAATCACTTTAGTTAGTTAAGTTTTCAAATTCGATTTTTCGAAGATGATTACTTCCCATTTCGAAGCTAATAAAGGAAAGCTTATAAGAATTTCAAGTGTCCTCTATAGATCTATTGAAAGTTATCTATAGATCAGAATAAAGAGGATTATGTAGATTTTTGTATCGATCGAAGCTGCGTTGCTATGCCATAGCAAGGATAGTTATACTGATTCGGTATACTCGAAATAAACTTTTGGTACAAGATGGACGATCTCACAAAGATAGATAAAAGAACAGTAAAGTAGTTTTCTATTTACTTATCCTATCTTTCACGGAATCAATTCCTTTCTTTGAATGTACAAAAATTTGTGGAGCTCAGCATGTCTGGAAGCACGGGAGAACGTTCTTTTGCTGATATTATTACCAGTATTCGATACTGGGTTATTCATAGCATTACTATACCTTCCTTATTCATTGCGGGTTGGTTATTCGTCAGTACGGGTTTAGCTTACGATGTTTTTGGAAGTCCTCGGCCAAACGAATATTTCACGGAAAGTCGACAAGGAATTCCATTGATAACCGGACGTTTTGATTCTTTGGAACAACTTGATGAATTTAGTAGATCATTTTAGGAGGCCTTCAATGACCATAGATCGAACCTATCCAATTTTTACAGTACGATGGTTGGCTGTTCACGGATTAGCTGTACCTACCGTTTCTTTTTTAGGGTCAATATCAGCAATGCAGTTCATCCAACGATAAACCTAATTCCAATTAGAGAGCTATGACACAATCAAACCCGAATGAACAAAATGTTGAATTGAATCGTACCAGTCTATACTGGGGTTTATTACTCATTTTTGTACTTGCTGTTTTATTTTCCAATTATTTTTTTAATTGAGAAAAAGAGAATAATAAGAATTCTTTTATTCTTTTCGTTCGGAAAGATACGACCCTCATTATTATCCATGACTGTTTTTGTCTCGAGCGCGACTATTTGATTAAATGTGGAGGAAAGTAGGGGAAATGGCCGATACTACTGGAAGGATTCCTCTTTGGCTAATAGGTACTTTAACTGGTATTCTTGTTATAGGTTTAATAGGTCTTTTCTTTTACGGTTCATATTCTGGATTAGGTTCATCTTTATAGTAATAGGATGGACTGGATTTTAGACATTCAAAACTAAGAACTTAACGGGTCCTTGCCCTCTTTTGTTTGATTAGAGTGGAAAGGACCCGCTGATTCCTTATTCTTAATAAGTAGACTTTGATTTATGAAATCAATCAAAAATTGCAAGGATGCCTTTGATTGAAACCATTCTACTCTTTTGTTTCTAAATCATGTTTGTTAAGTTGAATTCATCAGTTGATTCATAGTTTTTACTCTTCATCCCAAACCAAAATATTCACTTTTATGAAAGAAATAAGAAAATATTTCGATTTTCTGAGAAATATTCTATTAACTATAAATTTAATTTCTTTCTGTGAATGAGACTTTCAATCATTTTTAGTATTAGTACTAGTAAACTATTAGAACCTTAATCGAAATTACTTTTAGAATCAAAAAAACTTTTATCCGACCATAAATAAGGATTTTGACATTCGTCAAAATAAAATCTAACTTTGAACTAAAACAGTCAAAAATTTTTTTTCAAAGTTATTCAAAGTTAGAAGTTGAACTTAATTGAATAAGTGAATAAATCCTATTTGGTCAATCAATCCCTTCCCGACAGAAATCCTTTTTTTCTTTGTTTGTTCACTACTTTGATCTGATTTATCTGAACCGAAACTAAAAAGTTTAAATAAACTAAACCGGGAAAGGAAAGAAGAATTTTTATTTCAATACAAGACGACACAAGAAAAAAGTGCAAAATCTTTTTTCTTGTGTCGATCAAATAGAAGATTAGAAAGACAAGTAATCCTCCCTAAAAGTATTTGTTTTTTTTCATTTTTCCCACCCTTACCGCTTTTTTTGTATTTTATTTATATGTTTCTTGAGTATTACTCAATATGCATATGTAATAAGAGACAAAAATCTGTCCTGCAAAACAATATAATATAAATTCTAAAAAAAGAGAGCAAAAAGATTTAAAGGATTTTTGGATAATACAAAATTTTATGGATTGTCAAGAAATCGACTAACTTTATTTTAAATAATTTATGGATTTAGAAATTCATTTCATACAATTGAACTTTTTCAAACTGTTTCTTTTTCAGAACTAAAAACACTTGTGCCAAAATAACAGATGTGAAGAAGAACAAAAGGCCTTGGATGCGTAATGGATCTTGAAGAACTATTTCCCCATCTCCCTGACCAAAACCTCCTACATTTGGATTGCTTGTTAATGGTTGATCAAGCTTGATAGATTCACCCTCTGAAACAAGAAGTTCTGGCCCCGGAGGTACAACATCAACGGATTGATGTCCGTCTAACGCATCAACTATGGTTATTTCATATCCACCTTTCTCTTTACGTACTATTTTGCTTACTATACCCGCTGATGTAGCATTATAGACTGTATTATTACTCTTGTTACCATCAGGATAAATCTGACCCCTTCCTCTGTTTCCACCTACATATATAGGATATTTTAAGAAGTGAATGTCTTTCTTCGTCGAAGGGTCAGGAGAAAGAATGGGAAAGACAATTTCACTATATTTCTGACCAGGAACAGGACCTATAACAAGAATATTTTTTTTATTGGGACGATAACTCTGAAAAGACAAATTTCCTATCTTTTCTTTCAACTTAGGAGAAATACGATCGGTTGGAGCTAGCTCAAATCCCTCGGGTAAAATAAGAACAGCACCCACATTCAAACCCCCTTTTTTACCATTAGCAAGAACTTGTTTCAATTGCATATCATAAGGAATTCGAACAACGGCTTCAAATACAGTATCAGGAAACACAGCTTGCGGAACTTCAATCTCCACGGGCTTATTAGCTAAATGACAATTGGCACATACAATGCGTCCAGTTGTTTCTCGTGGATTTTCATAAGCCTGTTGCGCAAAAATGGGATACGCATTTGAAATAGATACTCGACTTAGTACATATATCATGATCAACACATAAACATAAATGGATCGAGTCATTTGTTTTTTTACCCAATAAAAAGGATTTCTATTTTGCATGTCCAATTAGATATTTTAGAAATTATACAATAAATTACATAGAAAACTAGTCTAGTTTCCTATAAAGAATCTGTTATTGTTGTACTGACACAGTACTGAAATAGTTTGTTGAGAATATAGGACTAATACCTTGAACAGGTAAAAATGGAAAAAAGTCACTAAAAAATGATTAGAAAAATAATTCTGATTGAATTGAGATAAGAAGATGAAATTAAATTTTCATTCATTCATTGAATGATAAATTACTACAAGCGAAGGAGATACACGATTTAAATAATGGAATATCCAACATTTCACAATTGTATCTAGAATAACTGGAAAAGTAGAAACAAGACCAGATATAATCTGGTCCTTATGTGTCAACCCAAAATCCTTGTAGACCGAACCAATTAGTAGTTCCCAACCATGAGTTGAATGAAATCCAATTCCTAAATCAGTAACTAAAAGAATTGAGAAAGCTTTTATTGTGTCACTTAAGTTATAGAAGAATTCCTGACCCCATGAATTAAGAATGATAAGTTCCTCATTACCCAGAATAAAATAACCATTTAAAATACTGAAACAGATTAGATTTGTTGACAAATGCAAAAGGAGATGAAAATTATATTCATTGTATGTATTAACTAATTCTATCGTTTCCTTGTGTATTCCTATACTGGGTTTTTGTATATATGTTTCCGAGTACTCTTTTAGAATTTCCTCTAACAAAAGAAACTCTTCTAATTCTATGAATCTTTCTAAAACATGTTTCTCTTGAATAAAATTCAAGAGAGTTTCGGATTGACTCGTATTCCACCAATTACTAATCCAAAGTTCTAAACATTTTTGAAATGAAAGAAAGACTGCCCAGGGCAAAAATGCTATAGATGCAAAATATGGGAAAGAGTAGAATGTTTTCTTTTTTTTCATTTTTTTATTTGTAAATGAAATAGTTAATAAACCTCCTTTATCCAATGATTCTAAATAATATTTATTTCTTCTTATATAAGATATTGAATGAAATATGACTTTTCTAACAAGCAGGGTATGGAATCTATTATTTTCTTTGTATACTAATTTAGTTCTTAGATTCTTAGACCTAAACAGAGTATAGAAATAGAATAAAGGTTCTTTTTCTTTTTTTTTTTTACTGTTTCGAAGTCTTTCACCGTGCTGTATGTATAACTAAAACTCAGAAAAAGAAAATTAACTCAGAAAAAGAAAATTTCAATTCCAAATCTTCTATCTCAAAAAACAACAGGATTTATTACAACATTTATATTCGTATAAATCTCTACTTCATAAATATTAATTTATGATAAAAATTAATTTCTTACTTTTCCCCTTTTTCTAGTATACCAGAATGGAGTTGGAACCCACATATACGTATACGATATATATTTGGCATATAAAAAAAGTAGTATACCAAAAATTAATTCTTTTCTGAATTGATTATTAATTTAGAATAGATTACTCTAATTTATTAGAGTAAGATTCATAGTAATTTCATATCATAGAAGTATTTTTCTTTTTAAATATCCTTCTCTTTTTTTGTTTTATTCTATGTGTGTTTTATTCGCTATAAATTCAAGGGAAAATAAAATCGAAAAATGTAATATGTTTTGTTCAAATGAACATTTCAAAAAGACATGAATT
>JASGLE010000843.1:0-12500 GCA_030179965.1 Cyperus esculentus | reverse complement strand
AAAAAAGCAAATTTTTCAAATCAAAAAAGTAATAGTTCTTATTTTAGAATAACAAATTTTAGCAAAAAAAGCAAATTAATAGGAAATATATAGATACATGATATAATCTACACACTCAAATTAGATTAGGCAAATTAGATTAGGTTTGATTCATAGATATTCTTTCCATTATTTTAGAAACTCTATGAGTCGTATGTTTGTTACAATAGCGACAAAATTTTCTCAATTCTAATAAATTGGGTGTATTGAAACGATTCGTTTGAGTAATATATCTAGAAATACCCATTGATTTTTTATTGACACTTCTTCGAACAAACCTAGTAACTCTTAAAAGAACTCTGATTATTACACGACAACTAGTACATTCTGTAAAAGCTCTGACTCTTACATCTTTATTGTCAGTCATGAACCTCCTTTATATCTTTTTCTTTAAGTTCTATTCTCTAGAAGAGGTGGAATAGAATAAAGAATCTCTAGAAGAGGTGGAATCCTTTATATCTTTTGATTGGTTTACTTTATATCTTTTTATTGGTTTAACTTTCCTATTTTCGGTTTTTGAATCGAAAAAGAAAAAAAAAATCAATAAGAATTCTTAACAAGTTATTACATTTCAAAAGATTTTTTTGAAATTCTTTATCTAGTTAATTACATATGTATTTTTTTAAGTTAAGTATAAGTAATAAAAAATAGAATCAAAATGAAGGAATACAATTTCTTTCTAACTATCTAGTTTTATTCTAAACCCTCATAACTTACTTATTTCAGTCTCTTTTTTTCGACTATGATTTCGTGTAGCTTACGCTAGACTTAGGTTTTGATTCAGATATCATTTGATTATTTCATTTATACTACTTATTACATTTTCATTTATACTACTTATTACATTTCAAAAGATTTTTTTGAAATTATCTAGTTAATAGCTAAAAAGCCTTCTTCCTTATTAATAATATCCATTATTCTAGAACAGAATTTGATAAAAGAAGCTTTTTTGCAATAGAAACAAAGATGGGGAAAGAGTTACCTCTTGCTAAGGCAAAGCCTTTATTTAATGAAATTCTTTATTCTTTCATTAAGAACTAATCCAATCTCCCCAAGTAGGATTCGAACCTACGACCAATCAGTTAACAGCCGACCGCTCTACCACTGAGCTACTGAGGAACAACGGCAGATTCTACCTCTTAGAGTTCAACTTTTGTTCTCAACCCATAAACAATATAAGTCCCAAGCTTCCTTCGTAACTCCCGGAACTTCGTCGTAGTGTCCCCCTTCCATGTCTCATTTCATATATGGAAGATAGTATTCTCATATCATCAATATTTTTCTATTATACTAGAATATATATGCAAGATGATATTTGCATATAATCAATATATGACTCTCTCGAATATATATGTCAAACATCTTTTTTTTTTGAATCCATTCTGTCTTACTCTATCAAAAAAGCCTTCCAATCTATGTATCAAATAGAAGAAAAAGGAATGAAGACAAGAAATCATGGATTTTCACCTTTCCTTATTCAAGTAAATCAAAGATATGCATTTTTTCGTTGAAACTAGAAGGCCAAACGGCTGTAGATTCGGGGTTTTCACTTATAGCTGAGCATCAGGGAAAGGTCCTTTATACTGATAGTCAAAAGATCCTTTTTTCAAGGAATGGGAATACTGAAAGTATTCCTTTAGTTAAGTATCAAGATTCCAACAAAAAAACTTTGATCCATCAAAAACCCCGGGTTCAGGGAGGTAAATGCGTTAAAAAAGGTCAAATTTTGGCGGACGGTGCCGCTACAGTTGATGGGGAACTCGCTTTAGGAAAAAACATATTAGTAGCTTATATGCCATGGGAGGGTTATAATTCTGAAGATGCAGTACTAATTAGTGAACGTCTGATAATGAAGATATTTTTACTTCTTTTTCTATTCGGAGATATGAAATTAAGACTTATATGACAAATCAATTGGTTTGATACGAATAATGGAAGTCGTTTCAGTATGTTAAGGATACATATGTATCCACAATCTAGATAGAATTCGAAAATAGTCTATTTCCTATACCAATATAGGAATAAAGAAATTCGCAGAATTCTTAAAGACTTTTTTCCTTAATTTCTTTATAAATAGATACAAATATACCTTTTTTTTGTATTGTAAAGGGGTATCCAATCTTTGAATTTTTTTCTTTCTTTTTTCGAATATTTGAGTTATAGCCCTTTTTTTTTTGGAAACTCTGTTGCAGACTTTTGATTTCATCATAGCTATGCTACAGAATTTGAAAAATCTTATTCATTCTTACTGGTATGTATTTTCAATTTTAAGGGATTATATCCCGATAACATGATAGTTTTTAGAAACTCAGACCGGAGGTGCAGAATGCGAACTATCCAAGAACTCGAACTAGATGCGAATAAAGCAAAAAACCTAGTTCGATTGGAAATAAAAAGCCTTTTATAGGAATTTACTGATTTGAATAATTCAGAACTTCAGCATCTCTACCAAGAGATTCATGAGGCAAGACGTTCTACCTATGAACCTGACACATTACCTTATGATGGCGTTATTGCGTTTATGTATTATATTCTAGAAAAATGTGATGAGAATTTCTTTGAATCTATTTCTGATCAAGAGAGATCTCTTATAAGAAAAACATCACATAGGACTATTCCAAACTATTCGTATTTGGTATATCTAAAAGGTGAAATAAAAGAAAAAATAAGAAGATTGGTCAAAGGACAAAATATACCACCATTGCAGAAAGGAAAAAATGTACCAGCTCAGTCTTTTTTTTCTTTTCTAGAAAAGGTTCTTGGGGACGAAATGTTCTTCAAGCCCAAGAAATAATTCTAAGATTTCTGAACCAAAAACTCCAGGTCCTAAAACTGAATAGAAAAGTTTTGGTCATGGTCCTGAAACCAAACAAAGAATTCTAAGATTTCTGAATTCTTAATATTCTTAATTATTAAGAAAATTTTTGTTAATAATTTTCTTATTGGCCAACATAAGCATAATATTGATCCAATTTTTTTTCTCACTGTTACTAAAAAGAGTGAAATGAATCCCCTTAATAAAAATAAAGGGGATTATTCTTGAAAATTATTAGTAGTTAATTTTCAGGTTTCCTTATTTGTCTTATTTTTATGTCGAAAATCCATATATGGACATAGATGGAGTTCACTAAAATCTCATGTGATTTATCAAACAGAATAGAAATTCCACTAGATTGATCTATAGATAGGGATCGTCGATAAATAATGATCAACTAAAGGTATTTTTTTCGATAAAAAGCTACTAAGCTTCAAAATTATTTGGAATGGAAATATGAGGATATCACAATGCTTAATCACATAGAATTGTACAACTTTTACAGTTACAGATTTATCACTAATGCTAACAAAAAATAAATAAGTCCTGTCTTTGTGGGAAAGACCTATTAACGGCCACGGACCTATTAATGGTCAAGATCCTTTTGATTTTAAAGAGTCACTGGAATCAGACTCGTTTAATGAAAAAGAGGATGTTCATTCTGATTCAGAATCAGAAAAGGATATTGATCAAAAGGATATTGATTCTGATTCAGAATCAGAAAAGGAGGAAAAGGATATTGATTCTGATTCAGAATCAGAAAAGGAGGAATCAGATGATAAGGACTATGATTCTGATGAGTCCTATGATTCCGCTGACAAGGACTTTATCTTGTATCAAGAGTTGGAAGAGTTTTTTTAAGAAATCATTTTAGTCCTCTTCTTCACCAGATTGAGCGGTTCATATAATACCATGAAGAAACTAAAACTCTTAATAGGTGTTCTCAATTTACTAGAAGAAATAAACAAGGGTGTTAAGTATTTCAAACCGTCAATCGACGATCCATCAGAGGAGTTGGACCCATCGTATTCACTCCCATTTTCGGAATCCGAGTGGGAAGAAGAGGGGGATTCGCAAATTAATGAGCTCCCTCCGAGCTATCGTTGCGAATTGATTTCTTACTGGGTCCGGGGTTCTATTTTCTCAAATAAAATATCGAGAAATCCAAATATCTACCTTTCGGGACCAAAGGTGATAAAATTTCTCCGGAAAATTTGATTTGTCACATAATCAAATCCTTCATTTGATTTGGATAGAATAAAAAAGTAGTATATGAATCAATCCAAATTTTTGTGTGTACTAGATTCAAATAACTGGCATAATTCTGATTTTTTGATTTTTCCTGATCGGAAAAATCATCCATGAAAAAGAAAGAAAAAAGATAGAAAAATTTTGTTATTTATGATCAAAAATTCATTCACTCCTATTATTCCACAAGAAGAAAATAAGGGTTCTGTTGAATTTCAAGTATTCAGTTTCACCAATAAGATACAGAGACTTACTTCCCATTTAGAATTGCACAAAAAAGATTTTTTATCGGAAAGGGGTCTACGAAAAATTCTGGGAAAACGTCAACGGTTGCTGACTTATTTGTCAAAGAAAAATCGAGTACGTTATAATAAATTAATTGATCAGTTGAATATTCGAGAGCCACAAACTCGTTAATTTCATCGTTTGAATTTTTTTTTAGTAGTATTCGATTTTTCATTTTGATGAGCCTCACTTTGAGGAATTCATGGAATAATGAATTCAGGAAGAAAAGATATGACTGTACCGGTTACAAGAAAAGATCTCATGATAGTCAATATGGGTCCTCACCACCCATCAATGCATGGTGTTCTTCGACTGATCCTTACTCTCGATGGTGAAGATGTTATTGATTGTGAACCCATATTGGGCTATTTACACAGAGGAATGGAAAAAATAGCGGAAAACCGAACAATTATACAATATCTACCTTATGTAACACGGTGGGATTATTTAGCTACTATGTTCACAGAGGCAATAACGGTAAATGCACCAGAAAAATTGGAAAATGTTCAAGTACCTCAAAGAGCTAGCTATATCCGAGTTATTATGCTGGAATTGAGCCGTATAGCTTCTCATTTGTTATGGCTTGGACCTTTTATGGCAGATATCGGTGCACAGACTCCTTTCTTCTATATTTTCAGAGAGAGAGAATTGATATACAATCTATTCGAAGCCGCCACAGGTATGCGAATGATGCATAATTATTTCCGCATCGGGGGGGTAGCTGCTGATCTACCTTATGGATGGATAGAGAAATGTTTCGATTTCTGCGATTATTTCTTAACAGTTTTTGTTGAATATCAAAAACTGATTACACGGAATCCCATTTTTTTGGAACGAGTGGAAGGAGTGGGCATTATTGGTGGAGAAGAAGCAGTAAATTGGGGTTTATCCGGTCCAATGTTACGAGCTTCTGGAATCCAATGGGATCTTCGTAAAGTTGATAATTATGAGTGTTACAATGAATTCGATTGGGAAATCCAATGGCAAAAAGAAGGAGATTCATTAGCTCGTTATTTAGTACGAATCGGTGAAATGAGGGAATCCATAAAAATAATTCAACAGGCTCTAGAGGGAATTCCTGGAGGACCCTATGAGAGTTTAGAAGTCCGACGCTTTGATAGAGCAAAGAATTCCGAATGGAATGATTTTGCATATAGATTTATAAGTAAAAAACCTTCACCCAATTTTGAATTGTCGAAACAAGAACTTTATGTGAGAGTGGAAGCCCCAAAAGGGGAATTAGGGATTTATTTGATAGGAGATAATAGTGTTTTCCCCTGGAGATGGAAAATTCGTCCACCCGGTTTTATCAATTTGCAAATTCTTCCTCAGCTAGTTAAAAGAATGAAATTGGCTGATATCATGACGATATTAGGTAGTATAGATATCATTATGGGAGAAGTTGATCGTTGAAATGATAATTGATACGACAGAAGTACAAACTATCAATTCTTTCTCTACATCGGGATTTTTCAAAGAAGTCTATGGACTGATATGGATTGTACCTATTTTGACCCTGCTATTGGGAATCATAATAGGAGTACTAGTAATTGTTTGGTTAGAAAGAGAAATATCTGCAGCGATCCAACAGCGTATTGGGCCTGAATATGCTGGTCCGTTGGGAATTCTTCAAGCTATAGCAGATGGGACTAAATTACTTTTGAAAGAGGATCTCCTCCCATCTCGAGGAGATATTCGTCTGTTTAGTGTCGGACCGTCTATAGCAGTTATATCAGTTCTACTAAGCTATTTAGTAATTCCTTTTGAGTATCGTCTTGTTTTAGCTGATCTCGGTATAGGTGTTTTTTTATGGATCGCCATTTCAAGTATTGCTCCTATTGGTCTTCTTATGTCAGGATATGGATCGAATAATAAATATTCCTTTTCAGGTGGTCTACGAGCTGCTGCTCAATCTATTAGTTATGAAATACCATTAACTCTATGTGTATTATCAATATCTCTACGTGTGATTCGTTGGAATATGAACTTTTACCTCTTTTTCTTCTAAAAATCAAAGAACAAAAAGAGGTTCAATGTATTGAATAGATATTCTCATTTTTTTATTCAGCATTCGGGTTGATGAGTTAAACCAGATAGTTATATGAGTGAAACAAAACAGCTTATCAATTTGTAGTAAGAATAAAAAATCTCATTCCCTATGTACAAGAATCAAGTTGAAGTAAACATAAGTAGCGTAAACTGTTTACCCCAAGATTCCGATTTTTTGATTAGTCATCATATCTTGAAGCGGGTGCAAACAAAAGATCAACTGTATGGAGTTTCTACTACTTTCTTTTATTTATTACTATACCGGCGATCAATCAAAAGTCAGTGGACAGTTAGGAACACCAAGGTACACAAAAGATTAGTAATCGAGATAATGTAAGGTATCAAAAAAGAGGTTTTTCCACATAAAACGAATCATAATAAGGACTTGAAATTGGTAGAAATGATCAAGTAGTACTTCCTTACGATTCCGATCTAGAGTATGCTCCTATTCACTGATTAAAGAAATGACTATCAAGAACGAATTAATCCTTTATTTTTTTTTGAAGTACCCTCCCCTGAGACAGAAGAAGAGGAAAAAAGAAATGGAATGCCATATATGGTATGAATAATAAAAAAAATCTTTCTTTATTCTTTCTTCCATATTCATACATATACAATTCTTATCATGATTCATGAACTAATGCCTAATTCTTTATATTTATTGATATAACGAGTATTTTATTGAAAGATTCAGTTATTACCGAACAAAGAGAGATTCTCATTATAAAGGATAAGATCAATTCGGAAGCAACTTTTTGATTATTCTAGCAGACAGAATTCCATTGGTCTAATTTGGGACTCTCCGATCTATCTTTATTCTGTCTACCCCCAAAGAAAGATGCCGATAATACCGAACTAGTCCTTACATTTTTTGTGGCCATAGAGGAGCCGTATGAAGCTGAGGTTTCATGTACGGTTTTGAAATAGCGATGAAAACAGTCATGTTTTTTTCGACTATGATTATCTAACAGTTCAAGTACAGTTGATATAGTTGAAGCACAGTCCAAATATGGTTTTTGGGGGTGGAATCTGTGGCGTCAGCCTATAGGCTTTCTAGTTTTTCTAATTTCTTCTCTAGCCGAATGTGAGAGATTGCCTTTTGATTTACCAGAAGCAGAGGAGGAATTAGTAGCAGGTTATCAAACCGAATATTCGGGTATCAAATATGCTCTCTTTTATCTTGCTTCTTACCTAAATCTATTAGTTTCTTCATTATTTGTCACAATTCTTTACTTAGGTGGGTGGAATTTCTCTATTCCGTACATATCCATTCCTGAACTTTTTAAAATAAAGAAAATGGCTGGAATTTTTGGAATGACAATTGGTATCTTTATTACATTAGCTAAGGCTTATTTGTTTCTCTTCATTTCTATCACAACAAGATGGACTTTACCTAGGATGAGAATAGACCAGTTATTAAATCTTGGATGGAAATTTCTTTTACCTATTTCTCTAGGTAATCTTTTATTAACAACTTCTTCTCAACTTGTCTCACTATAAATAACAGAATACGATAACAAGATTCTCGATTCATAATATCTCTCAAACAAGAGAAAGAAACTTCCATTTTCTCATTGATATTTACAATATGTTCCCTATGGTAACTGGGTTCATGAATTATGGTCAACAAACAATACGAGCTGCAAGGTACATTGGTCAAGGTTTCATAATTACCTTATCCCACACAAATCGTTTACCTGTCACTATTCAATATCCTTATGAAAAATCGATCATGTCAGAGCGTTTCCGGGGTCGAATCCACTTTGAATTTGATAAATGTATTGCTTGTGAAGTATGTGTTCGTGTATGCCCGATAGATCTACCCCTTGTTGATTGGAGATTGGAAAGAGATATTAAAAAGAAACAATTGCTAAATTATAGTATTGATTTCGGGGTTTGTATATTTTGTGGTAATTGTGTCGAGTATTGTCCAACAAACTGTTTATCAATGACTGAAGAATATGAACTTTCTACTTATGATCGTCATGAATTGAATTATAATCAAATTGCTTTGGGTCGGTTACCAATCTCAATAATTGGAGATTACACAATTCAAACTGTTATGAATTCGACTCAATTCCAAATAGATAAAGAGAATTCCTTTGATTCAAGAACGATTACTAATTACTAAGATTTTTTTTGGTTAGTCAGTAACTACAAAGAAAACTCAAAACTATTGATTGTCGAAAATCACTCTTTGATTGAAACTGACAATCTGTTTTTCGTGATGGGATGATTTCGAAATATACAATTTGAACCACTATTCAAACTAGTCTTTTTTCGGATAAAAATTCTATTTACATTAATCCATATTTCCTTTTCATTCTATGACAAATTTATCATAAACTATATTTTATACAAGAAGAAAATAGGGTAATCCCTTTTCCTTTCCTGGACCTTTTAGTATGGTCATGATATATTTCAATTTCTTTGTTTTTTTTTACATAATGGATTTACCTCGACCAATACATGATATTCTTGTGGTATTTCTGGGATCAGTTCTTGTATTAGGGGGTCTAGGGGTAGTATTACTTACCAATCCAATTTATTCTGCCTTTTCGTTGGGATTTGTTCTTATTTCGATATCTTTATTCTATATTTCATTGAACTCCTATTTTGTAGCTGCCGCACAGCTCCTTATTTATGTCGGAGCCATAAATGTATTGATCTTATTTGCTGTAATGTTCATGAATGCTTCACAATATTCCAAAGATTCCTATCTTTGGACCATTGGAGATGGGGTTACTTCAATGGTTTGTACAACTATTCTTTTTTCACTAATGACTACTATCCTAGATACATCATGGTACGGGATTCTTTGGACTACAAGATCAAACCAAATTATAGAACAGGACCTCATAAATAACGTTCAACAAATTGGGATTCATTTAGCAACAGATTTTTTTCTTCCCTTTGAACTCATTTCTATAATTCTTTTAGTTTCCTTGATAGGAGCAATTACTATGGCTCGACAATAAGAAATACTTAGATTAGAATGATTCCAAATTCTAAGAATTGATAATTCTAAATAAAAAAAATCCAAATTTTTTGTCCCTTTTTACCTCAAATAATAAATAATCGTAAATCTAAATACTAAATAATAATAATTAGAATTAAAAAAAATATATATATTTATTTTATCAAAATTGAAAAATTAATTAAGGAGTTAATAAATCATGTTTGAACATACGCTTTTTTTCAGTGTTTATTTATTCTCTATTGGTCCTCTACGGATTAATAACAAGTCGAAATATGGTTAGGGCACTTATGTGCATTGAACTTATACTTAATTCTGTTAATATAAATCTTGTAACTTTTTCTAACATGGTTGATAATCGACAATTAAAAGGAGATATTTTATCCATTTTTGTTATAGCTATTGCAGCTGCTGAAGCGGCTATCGGATTAGCCATTGTTTCATCCATTTATCGTAACAGAAAATCAACTAGTATTAATCAATCAAATTTCTTAAATAATTAATTATTTTTTTTATATCATAGAGATAAATCATCAAAAAGAAACTTAACTTAATTTCAGTACTTTATTCTATATTCTATTCATTTTTTTTTTGTTGAATTTTTGAATTGAATATATTATATTCTTAGTGAAATAAGAAAAACCAATTCGTGAAAAATTCGTATTTAGTACGTATAATTTTAATTAATCTAGTAATTATTGTTGAGATCAAATTCTTAATCTTTTGGCCTTTTTTTTAATTTAAGTACCATTCCATTATATATAAAATAATAATTTTTTTATATTATTATATTTAATATATTAAATTAAATAAAATTTTATTGTTCAATTTTTAATAAACCACTGCTTCATCTGGTGTCTAAAATATAATTGACTTCTTTACTACTTTGACCAGATCGAAAATTTTTAATTTCCAAAATTTTAATTTAGAAATTCAATGTCACATTCAGTAAAAATTTACGATACCTGTATAGGGTGTACTCAATGTGTGCGAGCTTGTCCTACGGATGTATTGGAAATGATATCTTGGGATGGATGTAAAGCCAAACAAATTGCTTCCGCACCAAGAACGGAAGATTGTGTAGGTTGTAAAAGATGTGAATCTGCCTGCCCGACAGATTTTTTAAGTGTCCGTGTTTATCTAGGGCCTGAAACAACTCGTAGCATGGCTCTAGCTTATTGATACGTTAGAAAAAGTTCCATCTGAATCTTTTGATTCCTATTTACCGAAAAAACCCGTACTCGATTAAAGCTTTAATTTCGAGCACGGGTTTCTCTGGTCAAAACGTATCTCGTTCTTTCATTCATGAATTATTTTCCTTGGTTAACAATACTTGTTGTTTTTCCTATATTCGCAGGTTCTTTTATTTTCTTTTTTCCTCATAAAGGAAACAAGATATATCGATGGTATACTCTATATATATGTTTGTTAGAAACTTATTCTAACAGCTTATGTATTTTTTTATTATTTCCAATTTGATGTTAATTAATTCAACTTAATGAAAATTTCAAATGGATAGATGTTTTTGATTTCCCACTGGAGATTGGGAGTCGATGGGCTTTCCATACAACCTATGTTACTGACAGGTTTTATTACTACTTTAGCCTGTTTAGCAGCTTGGCCAATTACTCGAAATTGCCAATTGTTTTATTTTCTATTATTAGCAATGTATAGCGCTCAAATGGGATTATTTCTTTCTCAAAACCTTTTACTTTTCTTTATTATGTGGGAATTAGAATTAATTCCCGTTTACTTACTTTTATCCATGTGGGGGGGTAAAAAACGTCTTTATTCGGCTACTAAATTCATTTTATACACAGCAGCAGGATCTGTCTTTTTATTAACTGCAGTTCTGGGTATGGGTTTGTACGCTTCTAATAAACCAGTACTAGATTTTGAAAAATTATTAATCAATCATATCCTGTTGTATTAGAAATAACATTTTATATTGGGTTTCTTATTGCATATGCTATCAAATTGCCTATTATTACCCCTGCATACATGGTTACCAGATACCCACGCGAGCACATTATAGTACATGTATGCTCTTAGCTGGAATTTTATTAAAAATGGGAGGCATATGGATTAATTCGGATTAATATGGAATTATTACCCCATGCTCATTCTATATTTTCTCCTTGGTTAATAATAATAGGAACGATACAAATTATTTATGGAGCTTCAACTTCTTTTGGTCAACGCAATTTAAAAAAAAGAATAGCATATTCTTCTATATCTCATATGGGTTTCATAGCTATAGGAATTGGTTCTATAACCGACATAGGACTAAATGGAGCTATTTTACAAATACTTTCTCATGGATTTATTGGTGCTGCCTTTTTTTTTCTTGGCAGGAACGAGTTGTGATAGAATTCGTCTTGTTTATCTTGAAGAAATGGGAGGAATATCTATATTAATGCCAAAGATATTTGCTTTGTTCAGTAGTTTCTCTATGGCTTCTTTTGCATTACCAGGACTGAGCGGTTTTTATTGCAGAATTTGTAGTATTTCTGGGATTTTATTACTAGTCAAAAATATCTTTTAATACCAAAAATAATAATTACTTTCGTAAATGGCTATTGGAGTAATATTAACTCCAATTATTTGTTATCTATATTACGTCAGATGTTTTACGGTTACAAATTATTTCATGTTTCAAACTCGAATTTTTTTGATTCGGATTCTGGATCACGAGAACTCTTCCTTTCAATCTGTCTTTTTTTACCAATAATAGGAATTGGTATTTATCCTGATTTTGTTTCTCATTATCAATTGAGAGAGTACAAACTATCTTATCTAATTATTATAATGGATAATGTTTTATCTTTTTTTAAGAAGAAAATGTTTCTATAATAAAATAAAATTTTTTCTAATTAAATGAATTAGGTAAAAGATTTTTTCATTTTATTTCATAATGAACGAAATTTTAATCAGATATATGTTGAGTTTTTGAAAATTAAAAAAAATTATCAAAAAACTCAAAAAAAAGTTTTCATTAGATTGGAAAAAACAATCTTTTTTTCTTATATTTTTTCTTATATATCTAAAATATATAAATTCAAAATTCAGATCTGAGATTTTTTGAGT
>JASGLE010000842.1:0-22620 GCA_030179965.1 Cyperus esculentus | reverse complement strand
GGTTCACGATAATATCAGGTGTGACACCTTCAATTGTCCAAGGCATGTCCTCTTGTGTATAAGTCATGCCAACAGTGCCCTTCTGGCCATGACGACTACTGAACTTGTCTCCAATCTGAGGTATACGTACCGACCTCATACGCACCTTCACAAACCTCAGACCATCAGCGTTTGTCGTTAGTAGAACCTGTACATATCACAGGAGGAATGCAGAAATAAATTTAGAGACCACATAATATAAAGAACAGAAGAGTAAAAGATACTTCCAGAAAAGACAAAAACATAACCTGATCAATCATCCCAGTTTCACTGTGGCGCAAAGAAGTGCTGTGGTCACGACGTGTGTACCTTGCCGCTTGACCCTGGGATTCATCTTGTGCAATTGGAGACGTTTTTCCAATAATAACATCTTCACCCGAAACTCTTGTACCCTAATTAACAATAATATGAGGGAATTATCACAAAGAACACTCATAGAGAAGTTAACAACTCCATACACAAATTTTTAGTAAAAACTCACTGGAGGAGCTAGGCCATCATCATCCAGTTTGTCATAGGATCCATGCCGCATGCCCTGAAAAAAGAATGCTTCAGATTAAACCACTACCATTACATCCAGAAAAAACAAGAGGTCCTTCCAAATATCACAAGCTTACCATAGTGTTCTCCCTATTAGGACGGCCAAAATCTTCCTTGACAAGTGTTCCCATCTTTTTTTCTTCATCTCTACAAAAATGTGTAACCACTTGAATAAATTCCTACCAACACTAAAAACAGATATTACAAACAACAATATCAAATGAATATAATACCTGTATGAGCGGAAAAACAAAGATCGGAAAAAGCCACGATCAATGGATGATTGATTCATAATAACAGAATCTTCTTGATTATATCCCGAGTAGCACGCAATAGCAACAATAGCATTCTATCCAATAGAATCACAAATAATTAGCCATAATTAATATTTTCATCTACTCTCACATAGAACTCAGTGCCAAGTATAAAGATCAGCAGTGCTTACAATGCCAGCTGGCAATTGCCTGAAGTGCAAATGCTCCATAGCTCGCGTGGTAACAAGAGGCTTCTGTGGGTAATAGAGAACATATGCCAACGTATCCTGGAAATTTGCATGATAACAATTACACAAACCAGAAACATGGAAAAAAATATGCAACTATGACCACAATGAGCTTTTGTAGGCTCGTTAATAGAAGCTTGTAACTACAAGCCTATCAAGCTTCTATTAAAGTAGATCCATAAAAATACAAACCAATTGCAAGAAATAAATTCAGACTGAAAAATTTAATAAACTTTAGTAGAAGGCTAAACCGTCCATGAAAGTATTATTTCAAAATATGGAATGCTTCTCCTGATTATGTTAAGAAAAGGAACAAAGAAAAATAAGTCCTTACCATGCGCAACTGATAATTCGTAACATAAATCCCCATGGCTTGCTTTCCCATAGCCGATTGGTATGTATTACGGGGTGACTGAAAACAAAAGGTATATGGCACAAGTGAGACCGATACAAATGTAGTCAAGAAAACAAGAAAAGAGATTCATTAGAATTAGTAACCTGGTTGTGATCTGGAAAAGGAATAATTGAAGCACAAACACCCAGGATAAGTGATGGGTGAATTTCACAGTGAGTATAATACTCAGGATTTGCCTCTTCTGGATTCACCATTGCATTGTTAAGATCCTGGAAATTTGCATTGCATAAAGTAGTCATCACATGTCTCTCATGGTAGTCCTTAAACTAAACACTACAACCAATCTAAGATATGAGGCACTAACATTGATAGTCATTGATATCAAGGTAGTTTCTTCTTCCTCAGTATCTATGTACTCTATAAATCCCTTGGCGACCAGATCATGCCAGCCACCTTCATCTGGGCTCTCCTGATAAAAATTGACGGAATAAATTCAGTTGAAGAAACTAGTTTCATAGTAATAGACTAACAATCGATATAACTAAAGGCAAAGTACCCTTTGTTGCAAGGCATGGATATCTTTTTTCTTAATAAGCAGCCTCTGATTTTCAACTATAAACAATGGACGACTGCAGCGGCCATAGTCAGTGTACAGCCGGAGTTCCCTCAGACGAACATCACGTACCACACCGACCTCAGTATTCACGTCAATCTGAAAGAAAAAGGAAGCACATCATAGATGTCAGGAGGACAACTTTAAAACTGTAAATAAAACAATTAAGTAATAGTTGCGACACGTTGGAATAGAAAATATCAGGCACAACAGCAAGAATTCCAGTGGTACAAAAATTGTGCAGGAATCCAACCAAATCTTTTCGAATCTCATTTCACATTTCAATTAATTTGGACATCCACCTCAAAGGTAAAGTTGTTCCAAAAAGCTAAACTTGCCCCATATAGTGAGTATATAGTCGGTTAAGTGTTCCCAATTCACCAAATATCATGCTTGCTGTATCATGGTTCCTATTGTGCTCTTTCTGGCTCAGAAACCAGAAAGGCACAAAAGATGCATATGAGGGTCTTTTTGGCAGCAGAAAAAAACTAAAAGAGTCTTAATGACATGGATATTAACAATTAAAGTGAGTCCAGACATGACCATTCCATTAATAAATCAAATCATACAATTGAACTTGTGAATAGCAAGTATTACTATACACCCAAAATCAGGTTCCATTAGAACTTAAAATGTGAATTTTATATTTAACTGCAAATAATTTCAAAAATCCAAAAGGCCGTAATACCCGGCAATCAATGTGATAGAAAAGAAAGGAGCATAGTTTACCTGTCTTCTCAAACGCCTCAAAGTTCTAACTAAGAGCGGAGCGTTTCGGTGAATTCCAACCCAACAGCCATTAACAAAGATTTTTGTTGCTTGAGGGATAACTGCAGGTGATATTTCCTGAAAAATTTCATGGCACCAATCTCAGTGCTAAGTGAGCAGATGGAACCTGGTGAAGACCTAAGGGTACAGTTTTAATCAGAACACAGGTACCTCAAAGTTCTCAGTACCCCATTCCTCCAGAAATTCCAAAATTGGATGAGCAGCCGAACCGACAGTAATGTACACCATTAATGCGAGATTTTTCACCAGCCCACAAGCCTAAAGCCCCACAACATATGAAACAATTAGTCTATTTTCTAGCCCTTCAGAACTGATCAGGATATTGCCTATTTACAAGTCTTATGTACCTGGCCCTCGGGTGTTTCAGCCGGACACATCATTCCCCAGTGAGAATTATGCAGTTGACGTGGTTTTGCCAGTTTGCCTGATATATTCAAAGTTATGATCAGCCAACAAAGTATGATATTACAAGCTGCTTTTCTTGTGATATACAAGAACTAACCTTCACGACCAATAGGAGAATTCAGCCTCCTCAAGTGTGACAATGTCGAAGCGTACGTGAGACGATTCAACACCTACGTGAAGACTAAAAGCTCAATTTATGTCCCCAGTACAGCTCTTAAATAATAGAGAGACTATCATTCATGTACCTGTGACACTCCAGCTCTTGTACCAGCTTGATTTGCTTGACCCCAGTTTCCAGTAGCAAGGGAGTACTTGAGGCCACTTGTAACAGTCTTGGCTTTAATAGCAAATTGCAAGTTGACCTCTTTTCCATTGTCAACACACTTGCTCAACAAGAAGCTCCACAATTACTTCAAGTACAAGATATATATGCTCAAAACACCAAATAGTTATTCTTTAAGATATACCTTTTGAACATATGATCGCACATCCCTCGTCAGCTTTCTAAATAGCTGCAGTTTGAGACAAACAAAAAATAAGTAGCAAATAAAAGATGCATCAAATCAACAATGACTGATGTAAATCAAAACGAACCATCCGAAAGAGCCCTCCTAGTAATGGACCTGCAAGGTCAAGTCTTTTGTTACCATAATGATCCCTGTCATCTTCAGGCCTCCGACCAAGAGCACATAACAGCAGCCGGTGAATGATGTACCTTCAGAGAAAAACAGCATTTGAGGTCAATATCTTTGATTGAAGTCTGGAATTAAAAATATATATATATATTTATAGGTAATAAAGAGATCAACCCAAAGTAGTATGCTTTTTTGGTCTCACAGAACTCCCCCACACCAACATGAGGAAGCATCTCTTTCTGGAGAATCTCTTTTGCGTACTTGATTCTCTTCTCACGAGTAACTCCTACAGTCGCACCACGCTTCCCAATATAATCCAGCGCCACCTAATATGAAAACAACGCATTAACAAAAAGCAGTGCAAGTTATTAATCAAATAAGAAGCAACTTTAACCTGGCACCAAATAAAGATGAGCATAATACTCAATAGCATAGTCAGTACCTGTTGATTTTGTATCACAAACGCCTCCTCAAGAGATGGCCTTAACAGTTCCATCATTTGTGTGTCAGAGAAATCATAACAGATATGTTCAAGAATATCTTTGTCTGCAACAAAACCAAGTGCTCGGAAAACAATGATAATTGGAATATCTGCACGGATATATGGAAGGGTAGCCCGAATATATTGCCCTGAAGAGCCCTGCACAAATATAGATTGCAATATAAGAATCATTTCCATCAATTACATGGAAACTAAGGGTAAAACATAAACCATAAGTTTACCCCTTTGGCACTTGTACGAGCAAGCATCCTGACAAACATACTACTGGCGGGCCTATTCTGATTCTCCGCCATGGAGCGCACCTCAGCCACAAAGGCAAACTTATTCGGCTGCCTCTTCTTGAACACATAAACATGATTAGTGCTCATTTTTTCCTGTGCAATAAGCACCTTCTCACTGCCATTAATGATAAAATAACCGCCTTGGTCCAAAGGACACTCGCCAAGCTCAGTGAGATCCTTTTCCGATTGCTGGTAGAGAGTGCAGTAGCTGGATCGGAGCATGATGGGCACCTTCCCAATGAAAACCTTCGGGTACTCCTGTGTTTCCGTTACCTCCTCACAGTCGTGTCCCTTTTTGATCACCCGGTATGTTACATCAACATACAACGGGGCTGAGTAAGTGAGATTCCTAAGCCTGGCTGCTTTGGGAAAGAGCGTGGCTGTCTCGCCATCAGACTCCGTCATCATTGGCCTACTCAGGTAAATCTGGCCAAAACTGATCTTGTGCAAGGTCTGCATTAATTCAGCAAATAGGAAGGGTAACTCACGGTTTCAATCAAGACCTTATAGTGACCTAACTAGATAGCTAACAAGCACTTCATGAATTAAAAAGGTAAAAAGGGGAGATAAATGATGCCTCGGAGAACTCGGACTGGCGGCCAGGGTTGTGCTGGGACTCAGGCCGGATCTCGATGTCAGCGGACTCGTCGACGATCTCCTGCATAGTGTTCTGGATGAACTCATCGAAGGAGTCGAGCTGCTGGCGCACGAGGCCCTTCTCCTCGAAGTAGGCGCTGATGACGGCCCAGGCGTCATCCTGCGTGATCTCCTCCTCCTCGTCGGCGTCGTCCATCGGCTCCATCTCCTCCTGCTCCATGTCCACCCCGCCGTGGTTGTCGTCCATCACCATGGCTTCGTTAGAACAATATTTGCGATTGGTCTTGCAACCCTAGCCGGATAGTACGGAAATCGCCCTTCTCCGTCCGTCCGGGAAAGAGAGAGGGAGAAAGAGAGAGAGCTCTGAAATTAAACCCTAGCTCAGCAGGGGCAAGCGAAACTGGAGCTCCCTGGGCAGCGGCTTTTTTTTATTTGCAATTGCAACCGCCTTTTACCGAAAACAAATATTAATATATATTAATAGTATCTCTCTTAAAACAAATCTCATAACTAACCTTACTTGATCAGCAGTCACGGCACAAGTTAAACTAACCGCGTCATTAGTTTTGTGTACTTATAAAAAACTTATTCAATCGCCATCATCTACGGCTTGTGACCGTTCAGCTAGATGTAGTGGTCAGCTGCAGCAGATGGCTTGATTTGTGGTCGCAGCGGTTAGACGCAGCGACTAGCTGCAGCAGTCACAGATTAATAAATCTTCAAATTTATTTAAGTTATCATCTCTCACCGCAGTGATCAGTTTGTCTTGCAGCTGCAACTTCTAATCAAGTACAAGTAAAAATAGTTTTGAGATTTATTTTAAAAGAAGAATAATATTAAGATTTATTCTTTTTTGTAGGGATAGACAAAAAAAATTTCCTTTTTTACCTCTTTTGTTTTAGACAATGTTGCCTGCTATCCACATATACTACTTTATTATTCACGAGAACAGTTTCATCTACAAAGTGACAAAAAATTGTTTCCAAGTAAATTAAACGCTGCTCAATGGAACACCCTTCTATTTGTTATAAAATACTATTGTGAAAATGTTTGCCTCTTACTCCGAAAAACTAACGTTATAAATTATATTTTACCATGTCCAAAATTTTAGTTCACAGTTCTTTTTAAATTCATCATATAAAAATACTTAGGGATACAAAATTTAAACGGTTAGCATTTCGAAGTGAAACGCAAACCTTTTCATATTTTTTTAGATTTTAAGTGGATATTTTCCACCATATCCCATTTATTTTTAGGAAATATTTGTGTTCATGAAAGATTGAACCCATTTGTGTTCATAAAAGATTGAACCCATGACCTCTTAAAAGCCATCATAATTAGCTATAACTTGAGTTACTATGCCATTTACAACATTTTCATATTATATGTTCACTCCTATACTAACATTTTTTTTTTTTTGCCCCCAAAGCGGTGCTACTGAGTTTTGTTCAGTGATGATGAATCGTATGATCTTTAGTCTCAAATCAGAATGTTGTGGGTGAGTGACGGTAAATACTGACTCCAGGGGGGGAGAGGAGGGGAGGGGAGAGAAGGGTTGATCAAGTTTGAAGTTACCTATCTAAAGTTATGTTAGTTGTTCTATAATTACAATTTTTGTTTTGTTACTCTTCCTTTAGTAATTATAGTTGTGGAGCAAGTAACACAACCTTAAACATGTAACTCCAAATCAGTAGTCCTCTCCTACCCTCCTCTCCCCCTTCTGGAGCAGACTCGGCCCCGAGTGTCTGAGTGAACTGCACTTCAGTCGGTGTGTAAGTGAAAGGTCGGGTGGGCACCCGGCACAAAATTAGCTCCAGACATCTTGATTCAATTCACAGGGACGAAGTGAAGGGGGGTTTTGGGGGGCACTTGACCCCATGATCCATGAAAAATACCCTCATACATAGTACAAATTATATGTGAAGTATGAAAATGATAAAAGATATATACTATTTAATAGAATTATAGAAGTAATGTTGAAAAATGAGAAATCATTATTTAAAAAAATATTATTTGTTAAAATATTTATTATATAAATAATGATTGAGATTGTGTTTTTATTTATCCTTTTTAGAGGTTAATCACAAAAACTTATGTAACTTGTCATTTTATCTTTAAAACTTTGATATTTTTATTAAATTCAATTAAATAATAAAATATATTAGTAGAATCTAAGTTAAAAAAAAAAAAAATTGTGCCCCCCCTTCATAGATGGTCTGGCTTCGTCACTGTCAATTCACATCCTCTACTGCGCAGTACGTTACTCACATCCTCTACTGCGCAGCGATTCAACTATTGGATCTGCTTTAAGATTCGTGCAACTCAATCTTTAAAAATCCCCCTATAATCTGCATCGTTGATTCGCTGCGCAGTAAAATACTGCGCAGCAGAGGATAAGCACTCTCACTGATTGATCCCATCCGATCCCATCCCATGAAGGGATTGATTCCATCAGTGCCTGCCTCTGCCTCTGCCTGGCCCTCCGCCAGTCCCCCAAAGCTTACTACTACTATTACAACGGAGATGGAGCTTTTATTCTCCTCGCGCGTTCTTCCTCTCCCTCGTCGTCATCACGTCCAAACCCACCCCCTTTCAAGAGCCAGCAGCATCAAGAAGCTCCTCCCTCTCACCAACCCCTCCCAGTTCCCCACAACAATCCGCATTGGCCATGGATCTCACTGGGCCAACCCTTACAAATCACCGCCTATTGCTCGACTACTGCGATCGTCCGACAGGGAGGATGCCGGGGTGTCGGAGACTGAGAGTTCCTCCTCCTCCTTTGGCGGGGAGGGAGGGGGAGGAATTCTCATCGGATCGGCCCTCACTGTCGTCGTCTTTGCCGTCATGAACCGGGTCCTCTACAAGCTCGCGCTCGTTCCCTTGAAGAACTACCCTTTCTTCCTCGCTCAGCTAACCACGTTCGGTTACGTCCTTGTCTATTTCACCGTTCTGTATTTCAGGTACCGCGCCGGCATGGTGACGAGAGAGATGCTCGCCTTGCCGAAGTCCCGCTTCGTCTTCATCGGCGGCCTCGAAGCGCTTGGTGTTGCTGCCGGCATGGCATCGGCAGGTATATTAGAACTCATATCTCATACTTAGAAGTAACTGTACTGTACATAAAAGATCATGTGTTATACTGTGAAGAAATACATGATTGTGTTATTGTGTATGTAACGATATATCCGGCTATCTATCTATGTGCACATTCTGAATTCATATCCCCTGCTGAACTGCATTGTGCAGTTCACAAAATCAGCCGTTGGACTGTCTTGAGATGATCCAACGGCTGACATTGTAAAAAAGTCGGGGAATGAGCACCTGCACATTCTGACATTGTTATTTATGCCTATGAAAAATGTCAAGTGGTTTCTTCTCTGTTATATTTCCAGCTATGCTACCTGGACCGGCCATTCCTATACTCAATCAGGTTTGAATTGAATTAAAGCATTAGAGAATTTTTTTTTTTTTTTTTATATACATATTCAATGGTATCAGTTTGATTTATTCTTCTGCATGCGATTTCACGCCATCTGCTTTGTATGTTGCAGTCTTTTTTAGTTTGGCAGCTAGTCTTTTCTGTCCTGTTCTTGCAAAGGAGGTACTCGAGCAATCAAATTCTGGGTTGCCTGCTGGTAACTGCTGGCGTTATCTTAGCAGTTGCTAGGTAAAGTTTTTTTTATTCGGTTCTCGTTTGAAGGAATGATTATGTGTTTCTTTGTTCTATTGGAGAACAAACAAAATTGTTCTGCAAATTCCTGTCTGTGCATTATTCTTTTTTGTTGTGAACGAGTTGAGCCAGATTACTTGCACATTTTTTGTTCTGAAAATTTGAATTGGATTGCAGACAAACAGTATAAATTACTTGCACATTTTAAACGAGTTGAGCCAGATTCAAGTCAGGAAATTTACATGCCCCGTTTTCCACATATCAGAAAAATGGGTTTAAGGGAGCATAGTTTTGAACTATATTATAACAAAATCCCCATCTGATAAACTCATGTAAGGTTGCACATATTTCAAGTGTTGACCATATCATGATCTCTGTTCTGTTTTTACTGGTGATCTGATAACTGCAAGAGATTATTGGCTCAAAGTTTCACTATCTTTTTGCTTTTCATGCTTTCCATTTCGCTTTGATTTACTTTAGCTCAAGGTCTGATTTGATTCTCATTATAGATCAGTCAAGTTCCTAGTTTGGGTCTATTGGGATTGGTTGGTTTCAGCTGAATGAAATTGCATATTTGTGTCATTGATGTTGGTTAATATTCAAAAGTTAGATTAAGGTCTGGCATTCTTTTTGGGTTCAACCACATTTTTTCTAATTTGTACTTCTGTTGTGTTGATGTAGTGGATCAAATGAAGGTCAATTTATGTCCCAAGTAGAGCCTGTCTGGCCAGCTCTTATGATAGCTTCTGCCGCTCTCCAATCTGGTGCCTCCATACTCAAGGTTCATCTCTATTCACACTTTTTGTGATCTTTTTATTTTTTGGCTAGTCTGAATATTATATCTCATTATGTTATGCTGTTATGCAGGAATTTGTTTTCATTGATGGTGCTAAGCGGCTTAAGGTTAGTACTTTCTGTATATTTCTCGAAAAGACCTTCATGGCCAGTACTTGCAGTCTCATTCCCAATCAGATAGTTACACTGTGCTCCACAAAATAAAGTGGAAGGGAGGGATCAAGGGGACCACTACTTGCATTCTCATTCTCATTCCCAATCAGATAGTTACGCTGTGTATATTTTCCTTGTCCTCCCCTACAAGGAAAAATAGTTTATTTGAGGGGTGAAGGGGTTGAAAATTTGTCCATCCCCCTCAATTTTTTTACATTGTGAAGCAAGTAAAATTAGTTTTCCTTTGCCTCCTTTTCCCTCTCCTTCATTTTACTTCCTCTGGAACACATTTAAAATTCAAGAAGGTGGGGAGAAAACAGGATCTCTGCTACTCTGATGCTTGACTTGAACTATTGTACATGTTTATTTTCATTCCTTTCTCCAAGAGGAAGGAGGAATATTCACTAAAGCTTGTGCGTGTTTAATCAGGGAGAACCACCAGACATATTTGTTGTTAATTCTTTCGGTTCTGGCTTTCAGGTGAGTTTGCTTTTATCTTGTTGTAACTATTTTGTGTCAAGCATTGGATCAAACAATCTGCAGTTATGGAAGACTTCATTTTGTTATTTGAGATTTTCTTATAATGGAACATGCAGGCCTTTTTTGTTTTTCTTCTTCTTCCATTTCTTTCAAACTTGAGAGGGATTCCATTGGCTGAGCTGCCAGCATACCTAAAAAGTGGCGCTGGGTGCTTTTTAAATTTGGGAGGCAGTGTTCCAGGCAAGTGATCTTTATGTTGTTACTTATTTCCCATGCCAGTAAGGATTCTACATTATATGTATGTAGCAAGATCATTTAATGAAGTTATAATTATTGGGTGTGATTATGTAGTGAAAAGTCGCTAGAGGAAAAAAAAAATTAGCAAAAGATGAAATAAGCACTAAGACACATCTTGAGATGACAATAGGAAACTTCTTAGATATAACTATATTATTGGAATTTATGCCAGTAGTTCAAGCAGTGTAAAATATTCAATGTCTTTGTATTATCTTTACGTTCTTTCAGACTGCCAGGGGGCCCCACTACTACCTCTTTTATTTATAACAACAAACATGGCCTTCAACATTTCATTGCTCAACTTAGTCAAGATGACATCAGCTTTAGTTGCTTCTCTGGCATCAACTTTGGCAGGTTAGTTCACCACCTTTCCATGAGAAGTTAAATATTAGAAATGGATAAATGGATTTATATAATAACAGTTTTTAAGCACATCTGATTACATCTAACCACACAATTTCTTGTGTAGTGCCGCTTTCAATATATGTGTTGTCATTGCCGTTGCCTTACATGCCGCATGGAACAAGCCTGAATACATCTTTCATCATCGGTACTGCAATTTTGGTCCTAGGTCTCACATTGTATAACCTCCCTAAACCAAAGAGTGAACTAAAATATAATTGAGATAAAAGAACAAAACATAAATGATAATTCTTTTTTCATATATTCTTTCTTTTATTAATCTCTTTTTTTTTCTTTACACAGTAACTGTTGAGTATGGAGGCACTAGCTACAACAATATTTTCTATTATAACTCAAAATATTGTTACAACTACTACTACTCAAATACTACACCTCCATATACCCCTAGCTTCTTACTACAATCCTAACCTCCAAACTACTAACTCTTGCTTGATTTGCTTGGTTTGCTTCATCCAACTCCACACCCCTATTTATACTAGTTCTATGGAGGGTGGTGGATAATTCTAGATACAAGATATTTTTCTCAAGATATTTCTCAAGTATATTCTAGACTTGAGATATTTTTCTTGTCTCTAGAATATTCCTAATAAATATCTATTATCTCCATAATTCTAGATAATTCTTGTATATGGGCCTTGGACCTTTTTGGGTTGGGCTTATGGGCTCAGCGTTGCTCATCTTAACACTCCCCCTCAACGCTGACTCGGTGTTGCTCTGAACTTTGGCACTCCGCGTCCATCCGGATCGTTATGCTTATTTGCGGTCGAACTTTTTGATTCTTTACTTCTTGATCGGCACGGCTCAATTGCTTGTAGCTGAACTTCTCGATTCTTTACTTCGGGACTCTGATTCAGTACCAGCCTTGGCACTGGTTCTCGTCGAATGGATACTCCTCTGCGGATCACTTGACGTGTTGCATCTCCTTGCAAGATTATCTGTCTATCACCGACACTCCTATGTGTCATCTCATCAGCATCACCTTCCTCAGTGATGGTTTCCACCCCATCGTTCTCTTGTGGCTTCTCTTCATCCGCCACGACGCAACTCATAATTCCGACCTTCTTTATGACTTTGGTCTCCTCATCGAGCAATTCTTTAATTGGTTCTTTAAAAGGTAATGACTCAAGCTTACTTACCTCTTTGACATCTTCGGTGTCTTCCGTAAAGAACGATGACTCGGAATTGATCTCTTCCTCCTCGACTTCTGTGGCATCTTCTCCATCTTTGATCGGCCACGACTCCATGTCAAACTCCTCTTCCTCTGATTCATCACTGTCGGCAACCTCTATGCCAACTACCGACTGTATTCCAACAGTCGCCACCACGTCCCAATCTTCTTCATATGGGACCTCCTCCGGCACCATCTCCACTTTGGTCGCCGCGAGGCTTTCTTCATCATCCACGATTGCAGCAGCGAGTGCTACTTCTGCATCCCACTCTTCTTCACAACTACTGCTCTCATGGACAATGTCTTGGCTTCTTGAGGTCGCCACATTACCATGGCCTTTCTTCTTCTTCCGCCAGCAATCTCGTGCATAATGCCCTCTTTTGCCACAATTATAACATCGATCGTCATCGTCTTCATTGTCATCGGATGAGTCTCGAGCTCCCCCTGAAGAATTAGTCTTCTCTTTAGGCCTTCGTTGCTGGCTAGACCTTCCTTCGGGTCTACCTCTTGACTTTCGGTCAGGTCGACCCGTCTTTCGGTTGCTGAACAAGGCCTCTTCTTCTTGCTTCAACGAGACTCCGGCCATTTGCTTCACTAGAGCCTCCTGGTTTGCGAGCATATTCTCCAGCTCCAATAGTGTTGGCTGCGTTGGCCAACCTTGGACGGCTGCTATGAACCCGCTGTACTCGGGTCTTAGCCCATTGATGAGAATCCTTCTCATCCTTTGCTCGCTGATCTTTTCTTCAGGGTCTATTTGAGCAATCTCACTACAAAGAGATTTTACTTTTGTAAAGTAATGGTTAATCATCATCTTACCTTGTGAGATTGTCATGAGCTCCTTCTCAAGTAGTTGGAGGCGCGCGTCGTTCTTCTTTGAGAAGAGTGTTGCTAGGGTATCCCAGGCTACCTTCGGCGTGGGCGCTTCTCTGATGTACTCCAGTAGCTCGTCTTCAACGGCTGTCCTGAGTACAAACATTGCCTTCCCAGCCTTGATTCGCCATTTCCGCAGAGTTTCGGCTTGCTTCTCCACGGACAGAGTTTCGGCTGGCTTCTCTGAAGCCTTCTTCTTTTTCGTTTTGGGGTCAGCAACCTGTTCCGATACCGTCTCTTCTACGGTATCAACTTTCGGCGGGGTCGTCTCAGACCCGCCTACTACCTCCCATAGGTCCTGCCCTTGGAGGTAGGACTCTATGCATGCCTTCCAATATATATAATTACTAGAATTCAATTTCTTCATTCCACCAATCGTACCTGAGAAATCCATGGCTTCAACTAGGACGGCCGACGTCTAGTAAGCCTTCTTGAAGATTTCTCCTCCACCGCACTTCGCAGTCCCGGACTGTCGTCAAGCTGCGGCTCCTTCGACAACTTGTCGATACCACTATACTGACTGGCGGAACACCGGCAGAATTCCGGCTCTATGCTTGACCCCTACCACCGACTCTGAACAAGCTCCGACAACTCCGGCTCTGATACCAGATTGTTGAGTATGGAGGCACTAGCTACAACAATATTTTCTATTATAACTCAAAATATTGTTACAACTACTACTACTCAAATACTACACCTCCATATACCCCTAGCTTCTTACTACAATCCTAACCTCCAAACTACTAACTCTTGCTTGATTTGCTTGGTTTGCTTCATCCAACTCCACACCCCTATTTATACTAGTTCTATGGAGGGTGGTGGATAATTCTAGATACAAGATATTTTTCTCAAGATATTTCTCAAGTATATTCTAGACTTGAGATATTTTTCTTGTCTCTAGAATATTCCTAATAAATATCTATTATCTCCATAATTCTAGATAATTCTTGTATATGGGCCTTGGACCTTTTTGGGTTGGGCTTATGGGCTCAGCGTTGCTCATCTTAACAGTAACTTTTGACCATAGTTTATTGTCAAAAATTCTTTACCTCTGATATAAAAAATAAATCTTAAATCAGCATTTTCTATATTTTCTGTTTTTTTTTCCCTCATTATCAAATTTCATCACTATAAACCTCGTTTTCTCGCTTCTTACAATTTTTACTGTTATCGATCTCTCTACCAAAGAGATGGTAGAGAGATCCCAACAATTGTTTTCTTTTTATCGAGCTTTCACTGTGATCACTGTTTGGCATCTCACAGAATTTTGTGAGATATTTTTGATTAAGATGAATGGGCACAAGCATCTCTTATGCCCGGTACAAAAGATTCATCTTCTTTGATGAACTTCTGTTGCATGTCTCCAGAATATAACATGAGTTCAGATTCATCATGTATCTTTGCTGTTTGCATGTTATGGTTTAGGGTGTCGACGTGAGGGTATAATTGGACGTTGGAGATCTTGCAATCAGATCTATCAAGGGAAGGGTGTGGGTATAGTGGGAAGATAAACTTTGATGGCTCACTAGTCACTATTAAGAACTATCAACTATCGGGGCAATAGAAATTATTAAAAGACAGTTACAATATATGGTGGATGATGTTGTAATAATAATAAGATGTAATAAGAGAATAGATAAGAAATTTGATTGGAAGTATGGAAGGGTAGATAGTTGAGTATCCTTGAATGACTTTGTGAAGTCGCAACTCGTCCTCCATTCAGAATCAGCACTACAACCAAATATTTTTAGAGACGTTCATGATATTCAAACTACATTAGAAGTATGAAATTTAATTAAAACTAGGCATGTGATCGCGCTCCGCGCGACTAATCCAATTCTTACTTTACTTTTATCGCATATGAAAATAGATGCAAATATAATTGTTAATCACATATAATACTGTCAACAAATTAAATATTGACCGGCCTAAAAAAACTATCGTAATATAGATAAAAAATATATGAAAAAAAAATGCAAAGGTTAATCGGTCATGGAATCAATAATATCTCTTTTTACAAATATTAATTAATTAAATGTGCATTCTTTTAACAATCATTTTTATAATTACAATCTCAAAAGTATTATTTATTTTATTTTGTGCTATTCTACCAAACGCATTGGCACTACACGCCTCTCCAATACTCAAGTTTTGCAGAAATACACATCTATACCCTCATGAGGTTTAACATAACAACATAAAAAATATATAATTTTATAACACTGACATTATATTGGATCTGTAATAGTTTATTTCTAATAAAGAGATTCTTTTTTCACAAATCAAGTATCCTTTTTTAGTTGTACCTAGAGAGTATATCGAAACTATCCAATTCAGAAAAATGAACGGATCATATTTCTTCTAATCCATAACGAAATCCACATACCTCCATATAAACTATAGAGGAGGGATCCATTGACAATGCATATTTTGACAATCTTGACAATGGTCATCTTTAAAAATTTATAAAAAATTATAAAAAATCTTAAAAATGAAAAAAAGTTTATGGAAGTTATGCTTAACTTATAAATTGATTATGTTTCCAATTATATTCAATTTAAACGATATTTGATAGCTCTTTAAAGATCTTTTAATTGCAATGTTAAAAAATGTACAAAATTTTGATAAGGCATCAAATGATGTTCAAATTGATTGAAATTTGAAACACTATCAATCTATAAGTTAAATAATGCATCCATAAAACTTTTTTCATTTTTAAGATTTTTTATGATTTTTTACAAATTTTTAAAGTTGACCATTGTCAAGATTGTCAAAATATGCATTGTCAATGGATCCCTCCTCTAAACTATAACCATATTAGATGATGTTACACAAAAAAAAGGCAGAAATGTGAGATAGCAATAAAGAATTTAACTCCTCTATTTTTAGTCTAACTCAGTTATATTTCTTATAATTATTACCCCACAGAAAAATTTGGAAAGCCACGACACTCTTTATGGACAGTCTTCAAATGGGCCAAGATGCAGTCTAGGAAATACTCCGCACCATATACTTTCACTTCGGCAATCCAAAAAAAAAAATCCAAAAAAAAGAAAAATTTGCAAAAAAAAAAATTTTGTTCATTCGCACTGTGGAATCCACAGTGTAAAGGTTCTTGAAACCATATGGACAGTCTTCAAACAGGCCAAGATGCAGCCTAAGGAATACTCCGCACCATATGCTTTCACTTCGGCAATCAAAAAAAAAAAACCAAAAAAAAAATCCAAAAAAAAAACCACTATTCATTCACACTGTTGACTCCATAGTAAAAAGAATGCTAGAACCTTATTTATGTCTTATTTCTAACATAAATCACCCTAACTAGCTCGATGTAGTTAGTTTAATAAACCAAATTATACTGCTTTGACACCAACGATATTTATTTTCAGATTCTATGTAATTTTGTAATTCTGTTGCGACTAAGCAATTGAACTTGCTTCTTTAGTACGCCCATTGGCATAATCAACAAAAGAAGATACAATTTACGAATTGAATTTTAAGCAAACCGATAATTAAAGATTGGTTACGGACTATGTAGCACAGATATAGACTCATGTGTCCGACACAATACGATACAACACCGTATGACACAGCACTTTCAAAAAATTAAGGACACGACACGTGTTAGACACGTGCTTCAATCAGAGATTATGAAAGATAAACAATAGTTGACACAGGAGAACTTGCCGTTATATTCGATCAGCCTTATACTATGTGGGTGAGCCAACATCACAAAATCTGAGGAACTTGCCAACATAGAAATTAATCTGCTTAACAAACTTTTCCATATATCAGGTTCTTCTCTTTCTTTTAAGCTAAGATTGACCAAATAGGCATCACATGACCTATCTGACAAGTAGCTAGCAGACCCCAAGAAACATAACCAAAATAAAAAGGACTCGACCTACTGTCCACAGGATGTGACAACATCACTGACAAATAGGACTAAGTAGGTCCTAGTTGTAACACCATCACTCACAGAATGTGACTATGGAACGTCCACTCTATGGACACAAGATGTTTCCCAAATAAAAAATGCAGTTTGATCCAACCGAGTATAGTGTCCCAGCGTGTCGAAGGATTGTCCATAACGTGTCTGCCTATTTGACAGTGTCGCATGTCTATGTTGACTGTGTCAAAGGCGTGTTGTACGCGTGTCCATGTCTGACTGTCTGACACGTGTCAGACACTGGTACGATTGATTTCTTGAAGTGTTCGTACTACACTCGGATTATGTAAAAATATGTTGAATAAAACCCGACCCGACCAATTTGTTTAGATTTTTTAAAATTATTTATATTATTCTAAATAAAGTCACAATATCTTTATAAAAATATAATGACTTTTTGTTATACTTCAAATTTTTAATTGGAACTTATTTTATTTTACTAATTTAATTTAGTGTATATTGATTTTTTTTGTTGTATTTTTTTTTATCATAACTAAGTTTCACTTATATATTTTGACAATTAATATTTTAAATTGAAACCCACAAATCCCAACCATCAAAGTTGAAATCCAAACTGAATGACTTTTATTATTTGTTGGTTGGTTATGAATTAAAATTTATACAACACAACTAAAAAAATTTAGATTGCCGATCTATACAAAGCCTAACCAACCTGACCCGTTTACAACCCTACTAGATACAAACAGAACCGAAATAAAGCGGGAGGAAAGCATGTGTTTCATTTGGTAACTCTATTTAGTTGTTTCTTTATGTTTTCATCATTTTGCAATAAATGTGAAAAAGAAGCAACTATCATGGAGCAAATCACAGAAATACAAGAAATTTCAAGTCACCATAACTTTGGACAAACCGGTGCCCTAGCCCACAGTTCTTTTATATTTTCAAAAATAAGTCCTTTTATTTTTATATTTAAAGTTACAAACTTGTTTAATTTTTTTTTTTTTGCAACAAAGTCACCCCATTAAATACTAATCAAATAAAGTGCTAGCAAGATATATATATATATATATACTCAATAATCGATATCCACTCATTTAAAACAAAAGAACTTCTTGCCAATGTTGGCAAGCCTCTTCACGGACCTCCTCCGCTTGCTTTGCGGGGTCTTTGAGCTGCCCTTCTTTTTGTACCCATCATGACCACTCCCTGTGCTACCGCCGAGGCTGCTGTCATCGCCACTACTGCTGCTGTCATCAGAGCTGCCACTGCTCTTAACACCTTCAGATCTATCTGACAAGTTTCTTTTTACCTGCCCAGCACGGGAACATGATGATGCTGAAGGGCCCACATCAGGTACCTGATCAGGTTGATCCCTTGGCTGCTCTTTGTCTGCAGCTTCAGTATTATTACCGGCACAGCTTGTTACTGATGCTGCAATTAGGAGTGTAGTCAATTTCCAAGTAGAAAGGTGGCGTACAGTAATACTAATACCACAAATGTTGCAAATGTTAATAACATCTAAATTATCTAATCAATACAATGTCAGTTACCTGCTCCAGTAAGAGAAACTGGACTTGAACAGATAGAATTCCCTATACAAACAAGGTGATCAGAGTTGTCTCGTTGTTCCTCCACGGGAGCAATAGCATTTATTGCAGTATCCCTAAGCAACTCATCTATATCAAAGTGTTCACCAGGGTTCTGGCCAAAGCAACTTAAGTTGCCAGATATTGTAGAAGCCATATTAGAGGGAAGAAGATCTCTCAGCTCCAGGTAGCCATCAGTTGAGAAATCATGGCATGGACTATTGTTTTCTTTATCCGAAGTCATACCACCATTCAACATATTATCCCTGTCATCCTGGTCTAACTGGACTGGTCCCGTGAAGCCAGAGAGGTGATCACGCTCTTCATCATCTACAGGTACAGAACCACTCCTCGTGATCTCTCCGAGCAGCTCATCAATGTTAAGACACTCATTAGAACTAACACTGATGTTACTTGAATTATCAGAACTGGTAGAGGCAGTGTCAGAGGTCAGGATGTCATCGAACTCCATGTAGTCTATTTCTGAGAAGTTATCATCCAGCTCCCTGATTTCTCCATCTGAAGTTATATCTTTCAGCTCAATAAAGCCATCTTGAGAGACATTTCCCAGCAGAGTCCCGTCAGATTCTCTTCTAGATGAAACCTCTCTCCTTTCCTTGCTGACTATTACCTGACAAAATCCATATTACAAAGTTTAACAGTAATAATTAGATAAAAAAATTCTTACGATGTCAATAAAAAAACTATGAAGCATACATACATCAGATCCCAGTGTGCAAAGTCCAGCACCTTCAACAGGAGAATCATTTAGCGCAGAGGAGCTAACCCTTTCTTCGTTATTCCAGAACAGTCTACATAATGTAACATCCTCCTGCATATAACAAAAGCACAACTTTAATCTTGGCTTTCTGTTTGTAACAAGTTATGCCAGCAAATACAATCTGAAAAAGCAGAAATATCATTCCTCACTCCTCACCTGTGCAACATTGTAAATTCTAACTCTATCAGAATTATCATTTCTTTCAGAATTACAGAAGAAAAGTGAAAATGTTAGAGAAAAGGATGTCAGGGATACGAACCTGTACCTGACTAGATCCTTCCTTATTAGGTCCGGCAGAATACTGATGCATTCTCCAGCCAGTCCTAGTCCCAACAAATGTATTCCCTTGGTAAAACTCGAATGCATTCCTAAATCCAAGGACAGATTCTGTTGGTATTATTACAGTGCCACAACACTTCCATAGACCAGCTCCAGTTTTTCTAACATCGCCTTCCCAATTCTTCTCCTTGGGGCTTTCATCAAAATGATACCAGCTGTCATCTACACAAAGAAATCAAATAGTTCAGTAAATCCATCCGAATTTGTAGCTTTTTAAAAGTACCAACCCCAAAGCAGTCTCAATTTACATCAAGTATGCAAAAAAGAAGATTGACAGGATAATATTATCTTTAATCATATGATTTCCAAGGAAGGCTGACTCAATTCTTATAATTTGTAACTAGTTTGCCTATGTAGGAAACTAAATGATGTGAAAATAGACCAATTAATGGTTCTCTCGAATATCCAACTAGGTTCAACGACGACTATCTTTATTGATATTCAATCTGCACAATCCTCTTTTCCAACAACAATAACCAAACTTCCATCTGGTTCCGCTCCTCTCTCTCTATCTCTCCCCGATCCCTTAAGATTATAACCCCTCGCTATCCAAGAAATCCCTACTTGCATGTCTCCTGATACACTATGATTAAAGAGGACGATGGCAAAGCCCCTGGTAAATTATATTGAACATGATGCAAAGATGAAACTACATCCCACTTTGTGTGTGCTTGCTCAATAATTAAAGAATATGTGCAGAGTAAAGATTGTCATCATGTTAATCAGTACTGATGTTGTTTCTCTTAAACACCCTCTAAACCAAGCAAAATGTTAATTACAGAATTCTTAGATCGTTAGCAGATTTCTGAACAGATTATAGAGGTTAAGGCTCCATTAAAAAGTCGAAAAAAAATAAAGATGCTACCCATTGCAATTGACTAAAAGATAAATTAGCACATTAACAAAAAAATATATATATATATCATTCAACAGGTTGAAAGCAGCATTCCACCATTACCCCTAAAACATTTTTTTTCTAATGGTCAAGAATTCTTGCATCGTAGGTGTTACTAGCTCTAATCGATGATTTTCAACTTCTCCTGAAGTCAAGAGGTTAGTTTGTAAGAGCTAGCATTATTTGCTTTTCGTGGATCAAAATAATAAGATTCAGAATTTTACAATTCAAAGAGTTATTTCTATTTGAACTTCTGCTGAACTTTCCTTAATTAACAAGTTACCCCGACACATAGACCTGACATTTCTGATCCTGTACACAACCAGAATATACCACCTGTACTGTATTATTGAGCGTTGTATTGGTTTTGAGGACAGAACTTCATGGGTTTACCCTTAGTTGGTCCATGCAAACCTGGAGATCAAGCAGAAAAAATTTAAAATAAAGTTAATTTTAAAATATGGTCTATCTCTGATTGATGTTGATCGCTGGGATGTGTCGTAAGACTAAATCTAATCACCTTTCATACAGCTCAGTTCTTTTATGTAGAATGGTGGTAAATTCCAAAAGTGCAAGAATAGAGAACTCAGTACAAACATTGAGTATATGCTATCAAGTGCCTGACATAGTATACATTACACCTCTCTTTGCTTTTAGCTGCTACTGGTACAACCAGTCAGATACAATATAATTACGAAGTGCATATGAAGTGTGTATCTTCGATTAACATTACATAAGCTGCTTACATAGCACATATCCATATATTACTAAACAAATTACGAAGTTGAAAGTTCAATGATATAGGTATTTATTCATTTTGGCAAAAATCACAGATTTTACTTCATTATTCCTACCTCATTTGTACAAAAGCTGCACACTTTTCTGCATCCTGCGTTTATTTTTGTATTGTAAAATAAAATTGTACTTATAATAAAGTATGTCATGCTACAGCATAGAAATCTCAACTGATGTCAATTCAACCTTAAATTGCACGTCTTATACACTCTGTAACAACAGGCCTTTTCAGTTAGTCTTCTTGGAATGTGATTTAATGTAAAAGTATCTTTATTTACTAAGTCTCCAGATCGTATTACAATTTCCTATAAAAGGTCCGATACATGATTGTAGTCATGCTACAAAATACTAAATTGATGTGAGGTGCCTAATTGGATATTTAGTATGACTAGGACTACAATGCGGCTTTAGGATACATGATGGTGCCAAAAGAGAATTCTTAGTGGGTTAATGACATCAAAGCATACATGGATGCACCCACCTACAATGACCATATTCTTTTTCTTAGTTCCATAGCAAAATCATTCAGAAAACATATAAATTATACTGTAAAATTGCAAAAATATCATAGGAACCACTAACAAAATCCTCATTCTATATGTCGTTGTATTTCTATATATTTTTAACAATCTATGCCAATAGAAATGCACTGTAACACAGACATTATAGGGATGAACTGGTAACAGGCTATAGTGCCAAAATCAAACGGCACATATGCAATTAAATAATTAATTATTGATAAATGGGGAGGGAAGAGAGCAGTGCAGGTGAAATCAAGTTGCAACCTTCCCTGATAAAGCTGGTAATTTTTCAAAACCATATTATTTAATGGCCATAATCTTAAGCCAGGGTACGATCGGTATAATATATCATGGCAAGGGTATCTTGAAAAGAAGTAGGGAACAGTACACAGCAGCAAAACAAAGTATAACTATTACTTAACCACGAAACACTCCGCAGAAAAACAAAATTACTATTACAACAGCATCGATGCAACACGGAATGCTTACTGATACACAGGCCTTTATTATGCCATGCCCAATCTCCGTGCGAAGCACAATTATAAGTGGTAGTAATACAACAAATCTTTAGCTAGACGATATTGGTTAGGGTTTTCCGAACAAGAGCAAGGATGATGCCAAGTCAAATATCCCAATTTTGGGTTTAATGTACCTTACAAAAGACTTTCAATTCAGGCCAAGT
>JASGLE010000841.1:0-22624 GCA_030179965.1 Cyperus esculentus | reverse complement strand
CAAAGCAAGTGAAAATCAGTTTTATTCCACTGATCGCTGCAGCATGATAACATATGGCTACAAGGAATACCCGTGAGGTGAAATACTTCACACACACATTCAGATAACCTTCTATTTATTGTCACCGCATATGTGAAATTTCCAGTGCTGACATCATAGCTACAAGGACCAAACCGGCTGACTTGAAAACCACGCGCAACTAGTTGTCGAGGCCTTATTTTATCAAGGACTTTAGGGCACAACTGAGTTGATATCTTCTTTGCCGCTTCACTACGATCCACAAAAGCTTGATTTACTCGATAAAAGGTGGCAGCAACAAATGCTGTGATGGGTAGTGCTCGAGTGCCTCTTAATACCGAATTGAGACTCTCAAACCAATTGGTGGTCATGACACCATATCTTCTTCCACCATCAAATGCAAGGGCCCAATATTCACGGTCGGAATCTATTTGCTCTTCGATCCATCTCCAAGCATCTTCGCAATCAGCTTTGAGTTCCTCCTTCCATCTGTTGAAATCAACAACTTCACTTGCACAACCAATTGCATAGAACTTGTCGAGAAGAATTTTATCTATAAACCCTGCCTTCTTGAGGTTAGCCTTGATGTGATGCAAACACCAACGATGAGCATGACCTTCACTTGGAGAAAATACTCTACGGACTACCTCCTTATTTCCAGAAAAGCGGTCAGATATGATACAAACTCTTCTATCACCGGTAACAAACTCCTTTAGAGAGCGCAAAAATCATTCCCAATTTTCTCCGTTTTCTTTTTCGCATATAGCGAAAGCTATTGGATAAAGGCCGCCATTAGCATCAACACTCGTTGCAATTAGTGCATGCCCCTCATACTTGCCATACAAATGAGTGCCATCAACACTAATCACAGGACGACAATGCTTCCATCCCTCTATTGATGGTCCAAAAGCCCAAAAAACTCTTTTGAATTTTTGCACACCACTTATTGGCCAAGCTGGAGACATTGTCCAAACTGTTCCTGGATTTTTAGTTTGCAATACTGACAAGTATACTGGCAAATCTGAGAACGATTGTTCCCAACTGCCATAAATAATTTGCAACGCCTTGCTACGTGACTTCCAAGCTAACTGATAGCTGATATCAGTTTTCAAGTCATCCTTGATTTTGGATCGAATTTCCTTTAGGCTCATCGATAGGGATGCTCTCATTGATGGAAGTATCTTTTCACATATTAAATCTGATGTGCAATTCCGATGCATTCGATGACCTATTGGAATGACATGATCATGGGATCCCTTGTATTTACTAACCAGAAAGTAATTGCCTCATTTAGGTTTGTACGCATGTAGCCTCCAATGACAATTACTATCCACACAAGCACAAGTGTACCGATTCTGGTCAGATTTCTTCACTTTCATCTGGACATAATGAGTTATATGCCATTCTTCGAGTGCCCTTGTTAGAGACTTTTTATCAGAAAAGATAAGGCCTTTCCAGCCATTAGCCTTAGCTGGGCCATGGTTGGCAAACTGGTTCATGTGATCAACATCTCCCTCTTGATATGTATCGAGCCAAGATTTATCTATAGCAAAAGACAGAGAGTTGCCAAGAAATTCACCGTTCTCGCAACCTGTGTGCTTTGGTTCACATGACAGCTCATGTTCAGATGGCAACTCTTGTTCACTAGACTGCTCTCCATTCAAAGACTCTTCATCAGATGCTTCTTCTGCTATTTTGTCTGACAATTCATCATCGCCATCATTCGGGTTATCAAGCAATTCATCTATAACATTATTCTCTAGTAAATTGGTGAAGTACCCTTGCGATTCATCCATAATTCCTGAGTATAAGATATATGTTAGTAAAGTACAAGATCAATTTCTCATGACGTTGGTACATAATGTCTCTTTTTATCATAACATCAATTATTAACAAAAAGAAATTGGTCATCACGATAGCCACAAAAAAAAAAAAGATACATTGAATTGAGGAAATCATGAAGTTTTATTATGTTGGTATCTGGTACCCTATATTCCAATTTAACCATAATATAATTTATAATTGATAAAAAAAATGGTGAAAGTAAATGATTTAAAATGCAGAATATAAAAATCATGGTGAAATGATTATATTATTTAAGATTTTTTTTTTTTTTGGTGTTGCCTAACTCAAAATAAAAATCTAATATTTTATTTTGATTCAATAACTAATGTGGCCAAAGGATTATACAACTGAAGATGCCTGTTAGCATTCAACACAAATTAGAACAGTCCAAAAAGGATCCATATCTATTCAACACAAGAAGAGTCCAAAGAAATGCGGCACCACCTCAGCTAACAAATTCATAGTTTGATACTAGTAATAACAACAAAATAATAAGTTTTAATAAAAAAAATTGTACCTTCGATGCCCTGTATCAAACTTTCTCAGACTCGCTAGGGATGAACGAAAGTCATGTTGGTGTCGAACAAAAGAAAACGAAGAGACGATGTAGGGTTTTGACAATTGTGTGTTCGCGCCAAAAAAAAAAAATCTGGAAGCGTCCATGAATAAAAAAACGAATTAAATATGGAAGGTAAGATGGGGGTTGCCGGGTGAAGGGAAGGGAAGGGGAATGAGGGTAACAGAGGGGCATTTTGTTGATAAAATTAGAGGCAAGGGCAATTCATTTCAAGTTTTCAAAGGCAAGGGCAATTTGTAAAATTGCCCGCCACAATGTATAAATTCGTCGAAATAAATGTTTTATCGCGATGAAAATTTTTTGTGGTAATATATAATATTTAATGCGATGAAAGAATTCGAAGCAATAATAAGTACTAATACAACAAAAAAATTGTCCCCATTGAGGTTTTGGCGATGAAATTTAATCATTGCATAATAAGTACAAATACAACAAAAAAATTGTCGCCATTGTGGTTTTGGCGATGAAAGAATACGAAGCAATAATAAGTACAAATACAACAAAAAAATTGTCGCCATTGAGGTTTTTGGCGATGAAACAATATGAAGCAATAATAAGTATAAATACCACAGAAAAATTGTCGCCATTGAAGTTTTGGTGATGAGATTTATCATTGTAATGGTTAAAAGCATATTTTAAGATATTGGACTGAATTTTCGTCGCATTAACAATTTCATAAAGATTTGGCCCAATTGAATTCGTCGCCACAAACTTTCGGCCCAACTATTCATTAATTAATCTACAGTTTTTTTGTCACAATAATTTTTGACATTGTAGAATCGCAGCCCAATATCCCAGCTTTACTGTTATTACTCCCTCTTTCCAATTCTCCCTTTTTGCACAGTAAATTCGGGTGGGTTACCAGTCCAGTCCTGTCTCACCTGAGGACCAGCCTGAGGATTTGCTGCTATCGATCTCGCCTGAGGTTCCTGCCTCGATCGCCTGAAGCACCCGATCGACGCCCCTGCTCCCATCGACCAACGCTCGCCTGAAGCACGAGCCGAAGTCGCCCGCATGAGCCAAAGCACCCGACCGCAAATTAGCTCACTTGGTTTGTCGGTTGTGTTTTCAATCTTTGATTACAAGGTCAAAACAATTTAACTGGGCAAATTTCAGAGTAGAGGAAGTGTTCAATCGCCAAAAAGAAAGAAAAAGAGAACAAATAATTGGCCTGGCTTCCATATTTTTGCGCTGGCTTCTAGGCTGATGTATTAACTTTTATAGATGGATTGTTTGAATTGATGTGAATATGTTTTAGTTAAATATGTGCTCTTTAATTGGCTTAATTTTCGTTTTCATACTTTGGTAATATGTCCAAATAATAATCAATTTTACTTGGAATAGTGAGGAATGATGGGTGCTATTTAATATGGTAAATATATGGAATATTTTGCTGTTCTGACATGCACAACAGTAGAAACATGTTTAATTATTACTCTATTCTAAGTTTCAGTTCAGAAGAGAAGGTAAACAATGTTTGATTATATTTGATTAAAGTATTAACTTGCTCTTATCTTTGCTGGTCACCATCTATTTTCCAGATGGCTTTGCCCTTTTGAGTTTTACTTAGTTTTACTTATTCCTAATATTGATGGACTTTTTTCCTTTTGTCATCTACAGGGCACTGCTTGTCGAGAAACCTTAGTGAAGGCACTACTTCTGTTCAACTTTAGTGAAGCAGCAATTGAGGTGGCAAGAAACCTTGCTAACTGGAAGGGATTCTCTCATATCAACTCTATGGTAATCATTTATTCAATTCTTTTATGTTAATGGTGCATTCATTTAAGTACTGATTACTGTACCAAAAGTGGTACTAGGAAGCTTGTCTATATAAGTATTGAAACTACTGTTAAAACTTGCTAAAATCTCAAAATACTCCTAGCAACACTTAAGGATATTTAATTGTGTTTCCCGTTTATTTGGTGCAGACAAGATTGTGCTTGAGGCATTGGTCCTGATTTCAATCGGGTGTCGTCTTGGATTGGATTCTCATTCTGTCTTGCTAGGAAGGAGAAGTATACTGCTTTTGTGGCTACAAGTTTGATTCAGGTCCAATAAATTAAAAACCCTTTCCTTGATTCAGTCATTAGCATTGCATAAATTGATCACATAGATATATATTAATTTTACATCCATATGCATGTAATTAACAGTATTGTCATATAGAACCAATTTGCCGAAACTTCATATAATTTAGGTCGGTACCCGTTCGAGATTAATGTAATAGGGATTAATCTCGAATAGTCCCCGTTTGGGACTGCTCTTTAAATACTTTGTCTCATTTAGGTTTAGTGAACATACGTTGGCTGCATTCTAGTGTTTGAGAAGAATATGGTACAGTATTTCTCCTATCGTTCCTACGAGTACGTACACACATGCAAGTGTGTGTTTGGCGTACTCGGGGAGCTGAGGGGAAATGCTGCCGAATTTTTCTCAAACACTAGATTGCAACTAACGTATGTTCACTAATGAGACAAAGTATTCGAAGAGTGGGTTAGGATGGTCGGCCAGCCCTGAGCCTTATGTGCACCTCTCGTACCAAATTAATAAAATAAGTAGATTGACAACAGACTTTTGTACGTGCCATAATATGTACTATCGTTACAGAATGGATAAGAGCTGGGTACATCTCGATAGAACAAGTGATGGCTACAAAAATGGGATGAGAGATTTTATTGAATTTGCCCTCTCTAAGGTAGCCGAGTCAAATTGTATACGTTGCCCTTGCACTGCATGTCAGAATATGGTCTTCAAGACACGTGAAGAGGTAAAATTTCATTTGGTTCGTAATGGTATGGATGAGACATACAAAGTCCGGACACATCATGGGGAGGAGATGAATGTGGATGTAGACATGGATGAAAAGTTGATAATGAAGCTCAAGATGATGCAAATGCATATGGGCTAGTACGAACATTAATTGAATCTGGACATTTTGGAGAAAATCTTGCTGGGAGTAGTTCTTGTCCAGAAAATACTACTCGTGAAGAACCAAATCCAGAAGCACAAAAGTTTTTTAGGTTGCTAGATGAGTCACAACAAGAACTGTACCCAGGTTGCAAAAAAGCTACGATATTGTCTTTCATCATAAGACTATTTCAGTTGAAGTGTCTCCATGGATTAAGCGATAAGGCTTGTGAGGGCATTCTAGAGTTGATCAGATTTCTACTTCCAGATGACAACTGTGTTCCCGAAACATTTTATAGTTGTAAAAAAATTATTCAAGACTTGGGTCTGAAGTACGAAAAAATCGATGCGTGTGTAAATGATTGTATTTTATACCGAAAGGAGTATTTGCATTTAGATAAGTGTCCACGTTGCCCAGAACCTCGGTATAAGTCAAGCGATCAAGTTGGAGCAAGAGGCAACAGTACCAAAAAATCTAAGATTCCTCGAAAGGTGTTTAGGTACTTCCTGATTACTCCTCGACTTCAAAGATTGTTTTTGGTAAAAGAAACTTCCATCGACATGCATTGGCACCTTCTTGGTCGTGTAGATGATGGCATCTTACGACATCCCGCTGACGCTTTGGCATGGAAGAAGTTTGATGAAATGCATTTGGAATTTGCTTCGGATCTGCGTAATGTTCGTCTCGGTCTTGCTACAGATGGATTCAATCCATTTGGAGCGATGAGTACGGAATATAGCGTTTGGCCTGTTCTTTTAATTCCTTATAATTTGTCACCTTGAAAATGCATGAAGCAACCATTTTGGATCCTTTCAATGATCATTCCGGGTCCAAAAGCACCTGAAAATGACATTGATATGTATCTCCAACCATTAATAGAGGAGTTGAAAGATTTGTGGGAGCGTGGTGTAGTGACATACGATGTACATACGGGTGAGAACTTCACATTACATGCTGCAGTCATGTCTACTATTCATGACTATCCTGGAGCGGATACAACATCTGGGTGGAGTACGAAAGGGAAGATGGCGTGTCTTCATTGCCAAATTGACACATCTTCCTTTAGATTAAAACACGGGGGCAAAGAGTGTTATATGGGTCATCGAAGATTCTTGCATTCCAACCATCCTTGGCGCAGAAAAAAAAAAAACGTGCTTTCGATGGTACAGTCGAGAACAGGGCACCACCTAAACCTTTGACGGGAAATGAAATTGTCGAGTATTATAAAGATGAGTCCTTTCGGCATTTCAAATTTGGGAAGACCCCAGGAAAGAGAAAGAGAAGAAAGACACTAAAGATCCTTTACAATTGGAAGAAGAAGAGTATATTTTTTCAGTTGCCTTATTGGGAAACTTTACTGTTGCGTCATAATCTTGATGGAATGCACATTGAGAAGAATGTTTGTGTGAGCTCATTAGGAACTTTTCTGGATAAGGAAGGAAAAACAAAAGATTCCCTGAAAGCTCAGCTTGATTTGAAGGAGTTAGGCATAAGAGAAGAGCTTCATCCTCGCAAAGTGGGTGACAAGTATGAGTACAATGTAGCTTGTTATACCCCAAGTAAGGATGAAAAGATATTGTTGGCCAAATTTTTAGAAGAGAAATGCCTGATGGATATGCATCTAACATAAGACGATGCATAAAGGATAATGAGATCAATATCAATGGTTTTAAAACCCACGACTGTCACATCATATTCCAACAAGTGCTTCCTTTGGCACTCCGTGACCTATTTCCTGAACAAGTGGCAAGACCTTTTATTGAGCTAAGCCAGTTTTTTGTGAAGATATGCGAGAAGCAACTTCGAATCGAAGGTTTAGATGAATTAAGCGACCAAATAGTTATTATCTTATGCAAACTAGAGCAGATCCTTCCTCCGACATTTTTTGATATAATGGTGCATTTGCCTATGCATTTGGCATATGAAGCAAAGTTGGGGGGTCCCTTGTTATATCGATGGATGTACATGGTTGAACGCTTCCTGCGGACGTTAAAAGGTTATGTGTGGAACAAAGCTCGTGCCGAGGGGTCTATGGCTGAAGGGTATTTACTCGAAGAAGGCATGGAGTTATGTGCTCACTTTTTGAAGAATATTGACACCAAGCTTAATCGCCCGCCACGACATGCAAATGTGCCACGAACAGAACCACCGTTCGAAATGGGACTTTTTGGTTCAATCAAGGAGAACAAAAAAGGGACTCTCATCACTCTTAGCCCCGAGGAGCTAACTCAAGCTCATCATTATGTATTGACAAACAGTGATGAAATTTCTCCCTGGATCGAGTAAGTGATTTACTTATTCAATGCTTAGAAAATTTAGATATCTTTTGTTATGTGATTCTTACTCATACTTTGGAAATCATCTTTCAGGCAGCACAAGCAAGAACTTAGACGAACGAGCTCAAGAAACATAGAAAAGTGACACAAGGAGGAGTTTGGAAAATGGTTCAAGAAGCAGGTACATATCTCATTCTGTTTAAAGCTTTTAATATGTTGAAATATAAAATTCTAAGATTTAAGGTTTTATAAACCATTAATGATAAGTTTTATCTTTTTGTTACTGCAGATTTCAGTTTTGCAAGCTAATCATGTTGGACCAAAAACCGAGCACATGATATCACTAGCCATTGGTCTCGATACGCGAGTTCATTCTTGCAGTCGATATCTCATCAATGGAGTTCTATTTCAAACAAAGGAGGCTGAGCAAAATTTGACTACACAAAATAGTGGAGTTGTTGTTAGCAGTGCCACAGACAGTGGCTCCATAGATTGGTATGGTGTTATTAAAAAAATCTTGGTCTTGGGGTACAGTGATAAAAGGGAAGTGATAATGTTCAAGTGTGATTGGTTTGAGAAACAACCGCAAGGTGTTAGGAGTAGTACAAGTTACATGGTTGATGATTATGGTTATGTGAACATTGATGCATCTCGATTCTATTACGAAGATGATCCCTATATCTTAGGCAATCAGGCGGAACAAATTTTCTATGTCAAAACTATTAAAAGACCTGATTGGTGTACTGTTGTGAGAACAACACCAAGAAATTTGTATGCAATGCCTCCTAGGGATGAAGCAGGAAACCAAGATAGAGATGGTGGGGGTGACGATACAGGCACTAGAGGTACTTTTAATCTGTGTAGGGAGGACATTGAAAGAGTCAGCGTCATTGCAGATGAAATAGTTAACGTTGATCAACACAGCTCTAGTGAGAGTGAGAGTGATGTAGATAGCAATGGTCTACTCTATTCAGATGATGATCTAGTAGAAGGTATCAATCACTTAATAAATTTTTTATTTTTATATTTCAAATCTTATGTACAGTCAATGTTTTGGTTCAAATAAACTATATTCTTTCTTTTTTGTTTATGTCAGGTGAGGTCGGCAATTAATTGTTGATGTGGTGTGGCATATGGTAAATGCACTTGCTCTTTTATTCCTAGTTATTTTTGCTGTAATTTCATAGTTTACTTTTAAGTTGACAAAAGCTGTTGTTATCTAACTGTAATAACATAAAACTGTTAAATTGAAGTGCAACACAAGTTGATATATGTTGCTACTGGCTGGCACTAGTTAGTAGTACCAAGCTGATAGTTCCTTATCATTAATGCATCTATCTAAGATTAAGTTTTCATTTAAAACCAGGTACTTATTGGAGTTGCATTATGGTCTTAGAAGACTGCTGAGTTTGGTCACCTTGTATGCAGTTGGTATTCTGTTTGCAAAAAAATGAAAAAAGAATTAGCACTTTACTCCAAACACAAGTATTCTTATCTATGCAATAATCTTTTTTAGTCAGATATTGCTTGTGCATTTAGCAATAATCTTTTTTAGTCATTTTTTGAATATTTGTTTCTGAGGAAAGATAGATAAGGTATCCTACTCAGACAATAGAAATTACCAAGTGGTCCATAGTGCAGATCCATTACCAGATATACTTGAATATTCACAGTAGTATAGTTGAAGTAAATCAGCCCAATTTACATTTTAGGCCCACTTTAAAGAGTAAAGTTTCATGTCCTCGAGAAAAAAATAATAAACTTCAGATAACTTCAAGTCCGTCTTTCGGCCCAATACGCAGATAACTTCGCTGGCTAACCTTTATACCCTTTCTCATCCTCTAATACGCAGTAATGTACTTCCAAGTCCTCCCACCGTCCGATCCGCTTTAGTATTCGTGCGACCGAATCTCAGAAACCCTCCCTATCAATCTTCTCCGTTAACTCGCCGCACATATAATACTGCATAGCAGAGGATGAGTACCCGCTTAAACCCATCGCTCAATGTTTCATTTCCTCAAGAAAAAAATAATAAATCTCAGATAACTCTCTTAAGAATTATCTCACCATCATTTCTCTCACCGTCGTTTTCACTCTCGATCCCTCTCTTCAGAATGCCACCGAACTAGGTCTTGCTCTCACGGTCTCATTCTCGATCAGATCGGCAATGTCGGACTAGGTCTCGCTGTCGATCGGAGGTCTCGCTCTCACGGTCTCACTCTCGATCGGATCGGAGGTCTACTCCGTCAACAGCGACCGTCGTGTGCTCCATCAGCCATCGGCAGCAGTCGTCATTGCTCCATCGGCATCGATCTCGGCCTACTCCATCGGCATCGATCTCGCCACTGCTCCATCTCCCGCTCCTCTCTTCTCCTCAACAGCTCCTCTCTTCCCTTCCCTTAGATCGTGCCATCTCCCGCTCCTCCTCAACAGCTCCTTCGTCCCTCTCAACCGCAACCGCAACCGCAACTTCGTCCCTCCTTCGCTCCTCCTCAACAGTGGTACTGGTATCGGTCATTGCATGTAAGGACTTGTGTTAGTTTGATACTAGTTTTCACTGTTAAATTGAATCGGTAATCCTAATTGATCTGATCTGTTGTTTAATATTGGAGAGAGGTAAGTTTAAGTCTGTACTGTGCCATGCTCGATCTGTCATGGTAAGTTAGAACAAATCAGTTATCAGAGCTCAGATCCGAATTAATGAACTGCATCTGAAGTTAACCTCGGTTCTGAATTGATTCTTTTAGCAAAACATGCTTTGCCAAGTTATAATCAGCTCCTAAGACAAATCTTTATGCTGAATTGTAAATGTTGTTTCAGTTGCCATTTGATAATCTTTCAAACAAAATCAAAACAGGAATGTGTGTAGTATAATCTTATGCTTGTGAAATCAGAACTGCTACAACTTGCTGCTGGTATGAAACAATGGTTCTGTTTGTGTTTCTCTGGCATTAATTGCTTACAAAAAATTCCAAAACGAAAGCAGATCTGAACCATATCTGACAGACCTTGTGATTGTAAATTAAGTCATGGAATTTGATGAGTGTTGAGTGTATATAGTTCTTGTTATATAACCCTGTAAAGCTTTCTAGTTATTGTACAAGTATACATACTAAGTGTGTCTAAGCCAAAATCCAGTGGTTCCATATATGTTGTATGATACTGCTGTTATTTCTGAAATTGGTAGTTAGTAAGCTGTTGTTAGATTGTTAGCAGTGTGTTCCCTACATCTAAACTGGAGGTGCTTTAGTTGGTCACTTGCCACTTGCCACTATCCTATGCTCCTAACGATGAGTTAGCATACTGTTTTATGGCTTGCATTTTAGCTAAAACTTTTGGAGCTTTTGATTATTTTATAAACATAATATAGTTATGTTTTGACAGATGGCAAGGACTAAAGGAAATAGTGGACAATCAGCGAGACCTGACACAAGGAAGTTGAAATTAATGACTCAAGCTTCATCTCAGGTGCATTCATATCTTTTTTCTATGATATATATTGTGTTTTAGTTTTGTCATTTTGATGTTTTTTTATAATATCTTAGCCTAAAGGGCTTGAAAGTTTCAGCCTACTGCCCACTGCTCATAAAAGCACACGATATTATATAGATTTTGTCATGAAAAAAATACCTTAATATTGAACTTTAAAGTTGATATAAATATTGAATACTATGTAGCAGTTGTCATGAAACAAAAGTAATTCTATCACCATGACTAGTTAGTTTGTGTCATGTTCCAATAGATGGCAAGTAATCAAGGTCAAAGTAGACCGCCGGTGGCTCCCAACCTAAGGATGTCTGTTATGACTGAACCTTCAACTCAGGTGTGTTCATTTTTTTAATACAAATGCTACATAATATCTTCTATTTGCACTACCAACTGAACTTAGAAGCTGATTACAAGTGTTAAAATTTAAATTTGGTTTAAAAGCTGAAATCAAGTGTTAGACTACTTTTTTTAGTTACTGGCATGATTCTCTGGAAATCGATCAAGTCTTGATGAAAATTATTGATTTCCCGGAACTTTGAGACTACAAAAAATTTTGATAAGTAAAAGTTTAATATATCTAAGTGAATCTTATATCTATCTGAAATTTTTATGGAGTTATATCTGCTTACATTTGCTAGTAATGTTTACTGGCCACAGCCATGTTGCCAAGAGATGAATGTGTTGATAGATAATAATTGACTGCAGTCTCTTGTCCTTACTAAACTAGAAAGTTTGTGCCTGCGCTTCATTTGTTGGCTAACTGGAGACAACCTAAAGATGAAAATCATTCTTGTATTTCCCTTGATTGAAGGATTTAAAATGAGTATTGTAGTGCTATATAGTATATAGTTTGTATATAGTATTTTGAGTATATGATATGAACAGCTGCTACATGTCAGGCTCTAAAATTTATACTTCTTGAACAAATTTTTGTGAAGTAAAACAACCAAAGAATTCCCAGATTTGCACAAATGATAATAAAAATGTAAGCTAATGAAAATTAACATATAAGAAGAAGTAAAAAGTTCTTCTGAAGCATGCTCATAATAGGCTAGGGTCATATATCTATATGTGGTTATATGGTTATGTACCAATTTAAATTATAAAGTTTACATACTGGCATGATTCTCTTTGAATTGGCTATGAAAGTGTCGGATTGTCTTTTGTACTGACAGATGGCAAGGAGTCAAGAAAAGATGGCAAGGAGTCAAGAAAAAAGTGGACAGTCAGTAGCACCTGACCCAAAGAAGTGTAGACTAATGACTCAAGCTTCATCTCAGGTGCATTCATATCTTTTCTCTATGATGCCTTTTTTTTTTTTTTTTTTCCAAAAATGGCCTTGGTCAGTCTCTCTTTTACCCTAAGGCATACTTTTCCCTATAAATTGATAGCAGCGGACCCATGAATTTGATATTAGATTGTAATATTGGGCTTTGAACTTGATATAAATAAATATTGGATATTGTGTAGAAGTTGTCTACTATTATCTTTTTTGTTGTCATGTTGTTACTATTAGAATAAAGTTTTAATAGTCCACTAACTTTTATTCAAAACAGATGACTTATCCTACATCCAAGACTCGGCCCGAACCTACAAATCACCATACACTTGTGAGTCAGCCTTCACTCAACCCAACCCAAGGAGTGCATATTCCATTTGATAAATCAAGGCCATGGGCAGCATCAAGCAATTTTCCTAAGCCTTCTTCTTCAAGGATTCAAATGGTGAACACACAACAGTTCATGACAAACCAATTGGATCAGCCAATGTTTGGGCAAGATGCTTCTCCCCAACCGGTAACTCATCTATCTATTTTTGGTATATTCTTTTGTACAGAATCTGAACACCTCATCCCAAACAGTCACAAAGAAAATAATTTCTTCATGAACTGAGATTTTCCTACTAACATAAGAATATAATCTTATGAGGATTTACCAACAAGAAATGAGGTTAAGAGTCGACCATCTCATGCTCGACATCCGAAAAATGGTAAATTAATCCAAAATCGACCTTATTAGTTGGTTATGCAAATTTACTACCTTTGCAGGTGCAAGGAAGGGGAGAGGTACTCTAAAGGGTTATTCTGTTGCCAAAAAATTAAAGGACAACGAAGATAGAAAAAACGAAGATAGAAAACTTACGATTTCATTCTCTAAACGACTCGGTGGTGCTGTCGGCATAAATCGTAGAGCATTTATTGATGAAATTGGTGTTCAAGTGAGGCTACATGCACCTCTTGTAGGCATTGATAAATGGTGCAAAGTTCCGATGGCTGCAAAACTTACGATCAAAAAGTTTATATTGGTGAGTGAGAAGCTTGTTATTAATTAACCTTGTTAGTATTATTGCTATAAATATGGTCCTAACATATTCTAGTCCATATGAGATAAATACTGTCTTTCAAAATGCTGAAAGTAAAATTCAAATATAACAATAACTTTATCATTTTCTGTACACTATCATTTTAGCATTTCATACAAGTATCTTTATCAAAGAGTATTGCTAATGCAAGGTTGCTATTTTACTCTGAATGTAGGATAAATTTGAAATAGAAGACAATGAAGTAAATGAAATCAAAATCTTTATGATTGCTAATGCAAGTTATAGAAATTGGCGTGGGACTTTTTCTTCTACATACCACTCTTATGAAACTGATGAGGAGCACCTTAAAAATGTACCAGAAGAGCTCACAATTGGAGTATGGAAAGGATTAATGTCATACTTTGAAACTGAGAAATTCCAGGTTTGGCTTTTTTTACTAAAATTGATTTGGACTTGTTTAGTAATTCAAATATTTACATGCATGTTTTCTTTTATTGTAGAATATTAGTAAGACAAATTCAAAAAACCGTAGCAAGCAAAAGTTTCAACATACTTGTGGCAGCAAATCATTTGCACAAGTTAGTTATGAAATGGTATTGTCTTCCTTCTGTAGCGCCTTTCCTTTTGTAATTAAGCAACTTTAAAAATTTCTAATTTGTAAAACTTGTTTGATAGAGGGATAAAGAAACAGGAGATGAGCCAAATGATTTCCATTTATGGGAGAAGACACATACAAATAAAGAAGGTGACTGGGCAAACAATGCTTCAAAGCAAGTATACGTAAGTTTGCTTACAACAACAAATAATCAAATTCAGTTTTAACACTGAAAGGGATTCATCATCAAGTAGACTGCCTTTTCAATTGCAAAGTTCATTTCCTTGCTTTAAGCTTTTCTTATCTCATTCTTACATTTCTTCTTTTCATTAGCTGCTTTTGTCTCTACCACTTGTTATTTCTGTAACCTGTAATTAGCACACATGTCTAAGTACTAGTATCAACTTAAGACGAGATAAGTATTGCACTTTTGATTGTTTTACTTATTTTACTAATGTAGGAAACTGCATTTGCAAAGATTGCTGAGAAGGAGAATGAAATTGGCAGTGTCTTGCCGTCTGATACCAAGATGAAAATTTTCAGTCTACTGTTGGAACTACATCGGGGTACATTTGTGGTCGCGGTTACATGGCCAAACCTTCCAAGAACAGGGTGATTGAGGAGCTTCGTTCGCAGATAAGTGCTCAAACCAAGGAAAATGAAGTGCTTAATAAGAGGGTTGAGGATTTAGAAAATGCATTACTTGCTGAGGAGGAAAAGCGAGACTACGTGATTAATCAACGACTTGAAGTGGGTCTACAGTCCATGAGAGATGAGTTTAGGTTGATGTGTGCTAATTTTCAGTCACAACAGGTACACTCCAACGACTTAACAGAACAAGAATTTAGTAGATTTATCTCAAAATGTGTGAGTGCATTCATATGTATATTCATGGATACATTCTCACTTCATTGTTTGCTAATCTTAAAATGAACCAGGTTAATTCTCAAGGAGCTGGAGGATACTATCAATCTCTGTTGAATGCTGAAAATGGTAGTCTTTTCATACATCTGTAGATTATATTTAAAACAAAATCTCAAAGAAACCTAAATTGAAAATTTTAGAAAGTAGAAGAAAAAATTACAAACAGACCCTTTTATTAAAGAAGTAGACTACATAATTGATCAATGAAGCTTAAGCATTAGATTATGTATTATTCTTTCAACTTTTCTTTCTTTCTATTGATGATGATTAGGTCCATATTTCTTGATGCAAAATCTCAGGTATGAAATATTTGTTTTATCATTTATGCTATCAGTAAGTGAACTTGGTCCCTGCCTTCATTTTCATTGTGAAAAGGCCAAAACAGCACTGCACAAAATAAAATGGTACCAGCCATTTACTGCTGCTCCTGGGGGTTGGGGTGATCGATGAGATCATATGGGTTGGCAGTTGGCACTGACACAATATACTGTCTCTCTATCATCTTTCATTTTGGATGCATTTGGTTTCAATTGAAACATGGCCTCTCCCTTTTCTGCCAATAAATTCACTCCCTGATAGCTGATAATTAAAGTGATAAGTGAGAAGGGTTGCACCTATACTGGTAGTTTGGTACCCCATTTGTTACATATTGTTGTGTATTATGCACTGTTTTTTTTCAATATTTTTAAAAGGACTCAGTGGCCAAAAGTTGGTGTGATGTACAATTTTATATCTTCTCTGAAATTTAGTGGGGGAAAGTAGAGAAGATTATTAATAAATATATAAGTTTTGTGAAGTTTTCATGGAAAATATATAAGTTTAGTAAATATATAATTGCATTTATTCTTCTTTATGATTTTGATACATGTTATTTGTATTCCAGGTAATGGATCTTGTGATTGCCAAAGAGAGGAAATAGATATTCAAATTGCAATGCCATAATTTTTTTGTTCAGCTGGATGCTTATAAATGGAATTTTATTCTTTTCAAATGAATATTGAATAGAATATGAATTGTGAATGGAATGTTAATTGTGTGAATGAAATATTAATTGTGGTGAATTTGTGAACGAAATACAATTTTTTTTATGAAATTGTACAAGTTATGGCAACGATTTTTATTGTGGAAACATAGCTTAATGCGACTAATCTCAGTTGTTGAAACATAGCTTGTTGCGACGAATCTCAGTTGTTGAAACATAGCTTGTTGCGACAAATCTCGTTTGTTGAAACATAGCTTGTTGCGACGAATTTGCTTTGTCACAAATACAACTATTGCAATGAAATAAATTGACGTGAAAATAAAAATGGCAATGAGTTCATTTTTTGTCGCAATAACCTATCGCATCAGCAGTTCTTGCGATGACCCTCGTGACAAAATAGGATTGTCGCATAAGTGAGTTAATGCGACGAATATGGCTTTTTCGCGACAAATTGATTTGTGGCAAGTGGCCATTTTTCTTGTAGTGGGTGCTAACTGTTGTTACATTTGTGCATGTTCCACTAAACTTATCGCTCGATTGAATCCTAAGACAACCGAGTATGATATAGATATGATGTTCAGCACATGTAGTTATCGGTAAATTCCGCAGACTACTAGCTTGTGGAGATATTCTGGGCAAGAATGGACTAAAATATTTCAAGTGCCTTCATATAAAGGCATGTTCACTTATTCCGAAGGAAAATTATACATCACTGATATGGGATATCGGAGAAACAAAAATTGTTGATGTTAATACCCATGATTTAGTTTCAGTAATTGTACATCCATCTGTTAAGTTTTATTACTTGATGGAAGCATACGGCGATATACTTGGAGTATGGATGGACCACAAGTTGTTTGACGTCGACTTCAAATTGAAAATTTACCGCCTTGAGAATGTTGCGGCAAATCCTTGTTGGGTCGAATTGACAGGAGGCATCGGAGATAAGATGTTGTTCTTGGATGATTATAGAGAAGCAGGTTTTTTGCATAAAGGCTAGGGACATATTGATGGATTTAAAGGGAATTGCATTTATATGGCACGTTTTTGTGCAAGGAAAATGGTTGCGTTAAACATGTTGTTGTGAGATATGATTTGAAGGAGTGCAAAGCAGAAGAATTGTTCTCAGATCATGACTTCAATTTTTTTGGCACTTGGTTTGTGCCTAGTCTTGATTAAGTATCTAATTAAGGTGCTGGTAATCTTGATATTTGGGTTAGGTCAAGTGCTTGACTTAATTTAATTGTATTCATACATGTTTGGGCTGTATGGATTGTTAAGAAGAGCTTCTATATATGCAGTGTGTAAATTTAACTAAAATAGTACTTGTTGTGCTAGCTGTTAGTTTTTCTGTGTTATTGACTTGATGCATTAATTGTTTGTAATAATATGAACTGATAGATCTTGTAGGTAACTGAAATTTTGTATGGACAAGGTAATGAAATTGGGCACCCAATAAGTAACGAGTGCTCATCCTCATATGGCATATACCATTCTTCACGTGGGCCGTTGGATCACCTCGGGATTTGTACCAGCACGAGCTCGAGGGAGATCCAACGGCCCACGTGAAGAATAGCACATACCATATGTTAGGAGCTGTGAAATCATAAGGAACTATCCTTCATTCCTGATCTGCTGACATACCTAATTTTTATGCGGAAATAAGAAATTTCAAATGTTTTGATGAGAATGGCAACAACAGGCCCAAAATAAATGCAGAATTTTATGAAAGGCCCATAACAAAAGGGCACATACAAAGCCCAAAGTAAATGCAGAATTATACGCTCTCATCTCCTTCTCGAGTCTCTAATTAAACTCTGTGCAATTTCACTAACAATGAAACAAACTCACCGGTGAGGAAACAGCAAACTCTCCAGTTGTAAATATCAGCTCACAATTCTAAAGGCCCAATAGACTCAAAGGCCCAAAAAGGCCCAGTAAGAAGCTTCAAAAGCCCGTTCTGATTCTAATTCTAATTCTACGCTCGAACTCTTTTAACCTCGGAATAGAAATGGTAGCTGGGGCACGGGCACTCGGCCTCTTCTCCCCTGCTCTGAGCTGGGCGCGACTGTTCAACGGAGCGAGCGACGGGCGGCGCAGGTGCAGTAGGATTGTGTCAGTGAGGATGGCATCGAGGTCGAGCCAATCTGAGGCTGCTGCTGCGCTGAGTCGCAGCGTCGGTGTGCCTGGTTTCGGGTCAGTCCAGGTCGTGGCGGGTCCCGGCTTATCTGAATCGGATTTCAGGTCAGCATTGCCATATCGTGATGTGTATATCATTCTATAAGTACGGTTGCAATATGTGAGGTTAATTTTACCTCTGGAGTTTACAAAATGGTAATACACAGGTAGAGTCGTCGGCGTTACTGCGACTGGATTGTATAATGTATATGGAAATTAAGTATATCTGTTTCAATTCGTCTACCATTGGTAGCATTGATGCGTTTGGTTGCTTTACAGTGAACTGATTTTCATTATGGCGAGTGCTCAGTGGATGTTTAAAATTTTTCATTTTTTTACTTAATTTTGATAACACTTGTAGATAGAATTCAGGCATTGATGGATAATTTTATAGAGCAAAATATTTTGTTTATTAACAAATCCAGGGGCCTTTGATAGGTACCAGCATTAAACAAAGAGATTTACAGTTACAGTTTCTTTCTTTTTTATTACAGTAATGCTATTGATTGTTCGTTGTTCAAACAATGGTTGAAGAATCTGCAAGGTGAAAAGGGCATGTTAACCAATGAAAGGATGAGCTTAAGGCAAGTGCATATTCAGGTAGCCTCTTTTCTCAGCCCATGTAGTTTTTTATCTCTTGTAAGAAGAGATTTGAGGTTTATATTTTCCGAGCCACGTGGGTTTTGAATTTTTGGTACTCCCAATTTAAAATGGTTAGTTGAAAATTAGTAATGGTGAATAGAAAGATAAACTATGAGTTCATCTAAAGCAATTGAGGAATACAATGATGACCATGAACTTTTCATTTTGTTTAGGATTTTTCTTTTAAATGTTGAACATGTACATTGATTGGAGTTATGGAATGTGACTGCTATGTTCAAACAGGGTGTCGATATGTTTGGAAAACGAGTCGGGTTTCTAAAGTTCAAGGCCGACATAATTGACAAAGAAACAGGAGCCAAGGTGATAAATCTGACCATATATCTCCTGAATAGTTTTTGTTTTGCAACTTCGAAAGTATTCAAAATTTCAAATGGGTTTTTTTAGTAGACATCAACCTTAGCACCAAAAGTATCACATTTCTTCCTCGTGTTGAATCCGACTGTAATATTATTTATCCTTGAATGACCAAAGTACCCTTACAACCAATACTCTAATTCCAGAATTGAAATTTGACAAGCACAGAGGAAATTAGAACGAAAACAAGGCTGCAATATCCTATGTGCATTTGTAACTTTAAAAAGAAAAACAAAGTAAATGAGTTGCTGCAAACTGATTGGTTTCATGGGGGACATGGGCAAATGGATATTTGTTTTCTTGTTGTGTTTTTTTATAATTTTTCTCCCAATGTACATTTTTCACCTGGGTCACCTGCTGATGAACTTAAAAAAAAAATATGTAAATGAAAAGCAGGATACTCTTTTTCAGTTAAAATTGTATTAATGAAAGAGGCAGTTTTCTCATGGGGACCTGCTGATGAACTTAAAAAAAAAATATGTAAATGAACAGCATTATTATTGTTATCATATGTTCACTTAGTGCATTTGGGTAGATTCCAGGAATTGTATTCTCAAGGGGACCTGCTGTTGCAATTCTGATTCTTCTCGAGTCCGGAAGCGAAACTTACGCAGTTCTTACTGAACAGGTAATAACTTTCCCTTTTATCTTAATGAGATGTTGTACCCAAAGTGACTGTTATATTTTGATTGTGAGTTTGTTCTAATACACGAAAGGTAAGAGTACCGGTTGGGAAATTGATACTGGAGCTGCCAGCTGGCATGTTAGATGATGACCAAGGTGATTTTGTTGGCACTGCAGTCCGTGAGGTAATCTGTTCTGTCAAATTGCTGCACAATCTCTTTAATGTTTGTAGACATACAATATCTTCACCCATAGAATAGTCACTACCCTGAAACTTGCAACTTCTTTAAGCAAACTGCAAAATGCCAATTTTTAGTTTTGTACCGATATATAACACGTCAACCCCTTGTTAACTTGTAAGCAGAGTCTCAGTGCATTAACTGTTGACTTTTTTTAATTGCTTATTGGTCTAGTGTGGAACATTGCAGGTAGAAGAGGAAACAGGTCTGAAATTAAAATTGGAAGACATGGTTAATCTCACATCATTTCTCGACCCTACAATAGGGCAGGGAGTTTATCCATCACCAGTAAATATTCTCCTCTTTCTTGTATTTGAAATCAAGCTAGTTTTAGATATCCTACTACTGCCAAAGGGGGTACCCATACAGGGTATACCGAAAGAACTTTCACTTGCTTAAATATATAATTGATCTTTTGTCTGAACTCATCACCCTGCTTTTCTTTTCTTTTCAATTACTTTACGCTTTCATGCATTAATTAATTTCTCTGGTGTTTTGTCAGGGTGGCTGTGATGAAGATTTGAGATTTTACTTGTACAGAGGGAAAGTTGATGAAGAAACACTCAAAACACTTCAGGGAAAGGAAACTGGACTGAGGGACCATGGTGAGCTGATAAAAGTACATGTCGTACCTTACAGTAAGCTGTGGCGTACCACCTCAGATGCAAAAGCACTTTGTGCTGTTGCTTTGTATGAGATGGCAAAGAAAGATGGCTTGCTTTCCTAAGAGCTAAACCTACGGGATATTGTCCAACCATTGATTTCAGTTGAATCAGCATGGATAGATCAAACAGTAAAACTGCTACATTTTGAACAAGTGTACAGAAGTACGGAAACTTTTTTTTTTTTTTTGAGTGAACAATCCGAAGGCATGAAAGTAATTGTACTCAAAATAAATTCTAACATATACAGTAAGTAATCAACTTACTGGTGAAGGGGATGTTGAAAAGCAGAAAACAGTCATAGGGCAACTCTCCTTTGGCAGGTAACACACACACACATACAATCAAGTCAACCGCACCATTGTACACTCGCGCGCGCACTCGCCGGGTTTTTTCTTCTTCTTTTTTTAAAGAAAAAAATGACAATGGTTCAGCGGTCTCTGCCTCTCTGCATTCACCTGCCAAAGGAAAGAAGCCCCAAGACTGTTTTGCTTAACCAAAATTGGATGCACTCATCTTCCAAGTACCATTTTATAGTTGGCCCTTTTAGATGGAAAACACAAAGATAATGCACCAAAAATGAATCCTGTGCCGTTCCTGTGAATGGGTTTATACCATTGGATATCCTTCCTTTAGATGTTCCTAGTTTTAGCTTCCTGATCATAAAAGGATTCTTGTCGGAAAAAGGAATTTATCCATCCCTAAATTTTATTATTTTACGATTATTTATAAAAGGATTTGACATATGATACATAGATACAAAAAAAAAAAAGAAGATAATATTTATATTAGTATTAAGCTGAAATTTACATATAAAGAATGGGTAGCAAAATAAAATCATTGATGTTGATAACAACTCATTTAATATGACTACTTGCATAACTTATATCAATTTTGGTACATAAAATACATTTAATTTCTCTGAGGAATGCGGGCATTTTAACAATGGATGTGACAATTGTAATTTTAACTTCTAGACAACTGAAAACCAAAGTTCCAAAAAGTTCTTAAAAATATGGGAAAAAAAAGTTTAAATATATATTTTTGGACTTACAGATTGAGGGTGTTTTGAATTTCAAATAATTTGAATATTGTTAGATGGTTTATTCTAAATTTGTACAATTTTTTTTAAAAAATAAAATGAGGTCAAGCCGCTCAAACCTAAGTCTCTACAAAAGACTTCAAAGAGTATTACTCTTATTCACCAAAAATTATATAATTTTTAATTGTTCTTCTAATTTTAACGGTATTTGAATAAGAGTGGGGATCGGATAACCACAAAATTTGGTGACACTACTATTATCACGAAGCATATAAATTCACAAAAAATCTTAAAAATAGAAAATCTTTTACAATTATATTCATTTACTTATATATTAAATGCATTTCAAGTTTCATTCAATTTGAGTGTCATTTGATGCTTCATCGGGAACCATTAAATTTAGACCGTTATAATTATCATACGAACATGATGGTTCCTAATGAAGTACCAAATAAGACTCAAATTGTATGAAATTTTAAACACACTCAATCTATAAGTAAATGAATATATTTGTAAAAGATTTTCTATTTTTATGATTTTTGTGAATTTATATGCTTTGTGGTAATAGTAATGTCACCGAAAGTTGCGGTTATCCGATCTCCTCTCTTTGAATAATTTGATAGACTATCAAACGTAATTAAACTGCTGAAATATGAAAATACAGTCCACCCATTAGTTTCACAATATGTTTATAAATATTTCTCAATTTCTTTCTCATACAAGGAGTAAGGGCTTTCAGTTTTCGCAGTTCTTTTAAAGATCTTTTCCAAATTCTTTTATGAATTCGTTGTTAAATTGTCAAGAGAAGAATTGCCAGAATATGTTATATTTAAAACAAGCCCGTCTTCCAAAAATAAAATACACGTATGTAAACAAGCTATTCTTGCCAATATGACAATTACAAGATAGAAATCGAAGTTACAAAA
>JASGLE010000840.1:0-22664 GCA_030179965.1 Cyperus esculentus | reverse complement strand
ACGATGTGCAAGAGGTAGCTAGCTGCCATGCCAAGTACTGTTTTCTGTTAGCTGCCATGCCAACTTACTGAATCCTCAATTTATTGTTGATTAGACCTTTTTTTTTTTATAATTTCAACATTGATTGCCGAGCTAAACATAAAAAACAAAACTCTAATGTTACAATTTGGTAATCGATGTTTGCAATGTCAATTCCAATGTTACACAGAATTTCATTTTGATTTGTGCTGATGATTAGTAAAAAAGGAGTTTTAACAGACCCAGTGCTGCTTTCTTCTCCCCTGTTATCCCTAGTGAGAAAATAAATCCATCTCTCTTGCGTCTAGTCTCCCTAGCTCCTTCCTCTCCATCTCGATCTCTCTTTTTCATTCTCTACGTCAAAGATCTGGCAAATTTTCATTATAACCAAATTCAGGTTTAGAACCGAATTACTTCAAAGTCAAATTCTTTTTTCTTTATTACTGCATGCAACTGTTAATTATGGAAGGATTGAGGGTACCAATTTCGAATTCTGAGAGCATTACTGAAAAATGGAAATTCTGAATTAGAAACACGATAACCCAAAATTACCCCAAATTAGCTCCTAATTAGAGTCCGTATCTGCTGAGATCCAAATCGGATCTCAGGACCCTGAGATCCCGATCCGACGGTTCTCAAAACCCGTATCTGCTGAGTCCAGATCTCAGAGTCCTTGAGAACCGTCGGATCAGGATCTCAGGGTCCTGAGATCCGATTTGGATCTCAGCTGATTTCAGCGCCTCCTAATTAATATGAGTCGAGTCCTTTAGATTGGTTTAATGTATTAGTTGGATTAGATCAACCCAAATCTTATCCAAATTTGGTCAGGACTTGTTCATCTGATCATGTCAATTGAAGTGCTACAAATTCTCTTATTCTCCATGACATAAATTTTATTGGTTAATAAAATATTGTCAGTTTATGTAGGAACTGAAAGATGGAAAAGCTTGAAACGGTCAATCATATGATTTCGAAATATGATTTTGAGATTGATAGTAACAAAAATGAATCTTTTAGAATGAAAATTAGTTGGTACAATTAATTAACAATAATAGTATTTGTTGCTTAGCTTGCTGCAGGGATTTAACCTGTGTTCTTGGTTTTTTTTTTTTTTTTTTTTTTTTTTCTTTTCCTTTTTTTTTTTTTTCTTTTCCTTTTTTTTTTTTTCTTTTCCTTTCCAGGAAGCTTACAAAGGAGATAATCAGATGCCATTTTGTATAGTGATGAATGACACGTTTAATTTGGTGGAGGGTCCAAGTGAAAGAAAAATGCATTTCGGATTAGAGGACACATTTTTTGCAGTAATATATAGATGGTACATTTTGATTGTAAGCCTATTTATAATTTATTAGAGAACAGTAATAGAATTCACTACAAGAAAATGGTCTAATTGCTAGGGTATATAATACGTGTTGCTAGCGTGTTCAGGAGCCCTAGCAAATAAAATATTTGCTAGGGTACCGCAAAGCTTACTGCTAGGGCGGGTAAAAAGTGGCCCTAGCAAATAACTACCCTAGCGAATTTGTCAACGACCGTAGCAAATAATCTATCTACCCTAGTAATTGATGCACATCCCCACGTTTCCAATCCAGCCGAATATTGGCTATTCTAATTTCAGTTATTTTAGGATAATAACTCTTGGGTACTTTTCTATCTCTGCACAATCTGACATGGAACTGCAAATATAGCGATTATTTTAAGATATTCTCTATTTCCGATGAAATGTAAATGAATGTTATTTAAATAATTTCTATTCATGAAATTTCTGTAAATAATCGACTAACTAAAAATCGGTAAAATAACTGAATTTTTAAAACCATTCTTTTTTTTTCATAATCATCCAAAATTATCAATTAACCAAATTTATGCTATTATGATGTATTTATTGCAATTTTCTAAAATAAAAATTTATTATCCTGTTATATAAAGCGTCACATATTGTCTTTGCAATTCATGCTTAACTCCATTGATTCAGTATCATATCATCCATTCGGAGCTTCCACCTTGATCTGTTGAATTTGTCCAAGCAAAAGTACAAGGTACTCCTTTTTATATAAAATCGTTGTTGTATTAATTTCTCCAAGCATGCATGCATGCTTTCATTTAAAATTAGCTTGTGTTATTTATAACTTTCAACTAATTAATTGTTTCAAAATAATATGTAAACAATGTTTTAAAATTAGGTGAATAGATCCTAAAAACTGACTTTTGAGCTTGAACGTTTAATTCAAAAATCTTTATAGTTACTTTGTATTTATTATATTCTTTTTTCATTCTATTTTAGTTTATGTTCAGATTAGACTGTCAATACAGTTCAGATAATTTAACCAACCCAAAATACTTTGCTTATAAGAAAGAATTGATATATTTCAAGTAGCTACAGAAAAAATTCTAAACGTGTAAATTTATAAAATACAGATGCATGGAAGATGAGAATATAAAATCAACTTATCTTAAATAAATAAAATGATTATTTCAACACAAATTACAAAAATACATAAATTGGAATAGAGAGAAATTGAAAACAATCCAACAAGTTACAATTAAAACAATTCCCAAGTTCTATTTCATTTTCTATTTTTTAATCATAGGATAAATTAATCAAGATGGTGGATGATAGAAATTGGATGTACAAAAGAATTTTACGAAATAAAACAATTAATCCTGAATTTGTTGATGGAGTAAGAGAGTTCCTTAATAAAGCATTCAACACAAGGGAATGCGTAACAATGCGACACGGTGAAGACCTTATTGTATGTCCGTGTGAGGACTGCAAAAGTCATGTGCTACTTAATCGTGAGACGGTTAGAAGACATCTTTTAAACAAAGGATTTCGTCTTCTATATCACCGCTGGTATGAACATGGTGAACCTAGAGAAATGTCAAAGCCAGAAGAAGAAGAAGAAGAAGAAGAAGAAGAAGATATGATGGAAACAATGGTAATGGATGCTGCTGGCTTCAATTTCTATCAAGACGCATCGGAAGATCCACCAAATGAAAAGGCCAAGGCGATCTTCGATATGCTCGCAGCGGCCGACAAACCGTTATGGGAAATTGATCTTAATGGAGAGAGAACTATACAATGCAAAAATCAAACAATACTGTCATATGTCACGCAATATTTGAATCTAAAATCAGATTTCCAAATGACTGAAGATTGTTTTAATCGAATGTTGTCGATTAATAAAAGTGGGCTCCCTAGAAAGGAGGAATTGCCAAGAAACTACTATGAAGCTAAAAAGTTAGTTCGTGGACTTGGATTAGAGTACAAGAAGATTCATGCATGTCGCAATGATTGCATGTTGTACTTCAAGCCAGAAGATAAGCGAAAAGATAGATGCGACATTTGTAAAGAACCTCGATACAAAATTGATCCCAACCGAAAAAAGGGAAAACCTGTACCTCAAAAGGTCTTGCGCTACCTCCCCATAACTTCGAGGCTCCAAAGGTTGTACATGTCTCCATCAACCTCACAACATATGACATGGCACAAGAATGGAATTAGAGAAAAGCGTGGTCTTATGGTGCATCCAGCAGATGGGGAAGCATGGAAAAAGTTTGATGAGGCCCACCCAGATTTTGCTACAGATATGCGAAACGTACGGCTTGGACTTGCAACTGATGGATTTACCTCGTATAACATGAATGCGCCTCCCTATACTTGTTGGCCGGTATTTCTATTTCCATACAATCTTCCACCTAATCTAATCATGAAAAACGGGAGTTTGTTTCTGACTCTTATTATTCCTGGACCAAACAGTACAGGTAAGGATATAGACATTTACCTTCAACCGTTGATAAATGAATTAAAAGACTTATTGCTAAAAGGGATTGAAACTTACGATAGTTTTCGAAAGCAAACTTTGTCATGAGAGCATCACTTCTATGGACCATAAGTGATTTTCCTGGTTATGAAATGCTCTCGGAATGGGGTACTCATGGATTGCTAGCATGCCCGATTTGTATGGAACGAACAAAATCCTTTACTTTAAAAAAAGGTGGAAAACCATGTTGGTTTGATTGTCACAGAATGTTTCTCCCATCAAATCATAAATTTTGTCGTCAAAGTGTATTCATGAAAAATAGACGGGAGAATGATTCAGCTCCACATCGACGATCTGGTGAAGAGATGCGAGATATTGTTACGGGACTTCCAGAAAACAAGTTTGGTAAGAGATTTGGTCTAGAACGGTTCCGGGGTTATGGAACTAACCACCACTGGCAAAAACGAAGCATCTTTTGGGAATTGCCATACTGGTCAAGCAACCTTGTGCGTCATACTTTAGATGGGATGCACATAGAAAAAAATAACACCTATAACATTTTCAACACTTGTATGGACACTAGCAAGACAAAAGACAATTTAAAGGCTCGACATGACATGGCAAAACTATGTAATCGCATTGATTTGGAATTGGAGGAACGACCGGGCTGCAAGTTCAAGAAGCCAATAGCAAAGTACGTTTTGAGTCGTGAAGACAAACGGAAGGTGTGTCAATGGCTCAAGGATATTAGATTCCCTGATGGTTACGCATCTAATTGGTCAAGGTGTGTTAATATGAAAACCTGCAAGTTTAGTGGATTAAAGAGTCATGACATGCATGTATTCATGGAGCGATTGATGCCAGTTGCATTTCGTGATTTTTTTGCCGGATGACATTTGGGAGGCTCTAACAGAGTTAACTTTTTTCGTGACCTCTGTGCGAAGGACCTTGATCCCAACCATTTGGAGAAGTTAGAAAAGGGTGTGGTTGTCACAATTTGTGAATTGGAGAATTTTTTCCTCCAGGTTTTTTCGACTCTATGGAGCATCTAGTGATTCACTTAGCATATGAAACAAGAGTTTGTGGGCCCATGCAATTTCATTGGATGTATCCAATTGAAAGGTTAAATTTATCTTTTTCTTTTTCTTTTTTTTTTTTGCAGTTGTGAAAATTTTTACTTTGTTGATTTAATCAAACTTTAAATTGTGGAATTAACTCACTACTTCTGTTTTTTTAGGGAAATGAAGAAGTTAAGAAAAAAGGTTGGAAACAAAGCTCATCCGGAAGGTTCAATTGCCGAATCATACATAATTGAGGAAGTTTCTAAATTTTGCTCAGGTTATTTTGATGATAATGTACGCACAAGACTTTATCAGACGCACCGACATTATGATGGAGGAGAGCCTCAACAAGATGATCGTCCTTCCATTTTTACTTTTCCTGGACGCACAATTGGCAAGGCAAGACGAACAACCCTCAGTCACAAAGAATATTCTGTTGCTCATATATACATACTTCTCAATTGTCCAGAGGTTCAGTCGTATGTTCGAGTATGTTTTCCTTCAGAAAAACTACAATCTAATATTTTTTTAGAAGAATGCGCTCTAATATTTTGGAACAATGTATATCATCTTTTGAACTATAGAGTATTAATAATCCTAAACATAACAAACTTGTAGTGTTTTTGATGGAATTGCTCGTAGCCTCCACCAAGATATCTCTGATGAAGAACTACAAAACCTTCGTGAAGATAAATTTGCTGCATGGTTCAGAAAGAAGGTTCAGACCAATCATGATATTGTCTCGCACATCAAATATATTGGGCTTGGTCCTTTAATTAGATGAAGTACACTCTTTTAATGCATATGATGGGGTTGGTATGATGGGGTAAAGGGTGAATAGTGGATTATGGACAAAATAAGTCAACGGTGAATAGTGGATTATGTGTAAAGGGGGGTTAGTATGATGGGGTTGAACATGACTACTATGGCATTATAGAGGAAATTTTGGAGCTGCAATATTGTGGTGTAGACAATAAAGTTGTACTTTTTAAGTGTCGTTGGTTCGACATGAAGCAAGGCATACACATTGACAAAAAGCACGGTCTTGTTGAGGTAAAGCCAACCTCTTTACTTGAAACATATGAGCCATTTGTATGTGCGTGCCAAGCAATTCAAGTGTATTATCTACCTTATCCATCAAAGAAGAAGGATAGACGTGATTGGTGGGTTGCTACAAAAATAAAAACCAAATGTGTCTCACCTTTGTATGGTGATGATGCCAACATATACTAGCAACATGAGGTAATAACAGTCTGTAGACATCATATACTGACTCATGAGGTAATAACAGTGTGTAGAAAGAACTTCATATGAAGATAAAAGATTCTGGCACTTCTATCCCTGATTTCTAACAGTGAAATTCATAGCAAAATTTTATCCAATTAGCTCCGGCCAACCATGAATTAAACACAATTAGTTTGATCTGCAAAACCAAGAATGAGTATAGGCATCAAGTGTAGGGTTTTGCGTGTTGCGGCGGAAGGTAACTTTTAAAAAAAAATTTCATCAACACAAAGATCGTGTTCTTATGATAAATATGAAACCATGGATATATACTTGTTCAAGATATATTACACTAACAATGAGTTGTAGATTATACCTTCGTTTTGGCAAATAACTCCTAAGAAGACCATGCTCTCTTCTTGGTGATGTTATCGGGATTGCCTTCTCGTCGGTCTCTTGGTTCACCTTGAACCTAAACAACAAACTAAGCACGACTTAGATAGATGAGTGCAAAGTTCGAAGCTTAGATACAACCACCTTTGGATTCTTCAATCAAGGATGCAACCTTCTTGATTTTAGTGGCTAAACCTATATTTTCTTTTGCATGAAAACCAACAAGAGAGAGAGAAGAACTCAAATTCTGATTGTATCTCTACAACAATTAAGTATCTAATTGTAACCTTTCAAATTCGTACACATTAAAACAGAATCTGAAACATCACATTAATTTTCTGACCACGGGTTACTAAAATCGCCATAACTCCTTCTAGAGAACTCCAAACGAAGTGAAACCTTCACCATTAGATTCTACACTCGAAGGGCTACAATTTTCAAGGTCATATGTCCAGAATGGTTAATGTTTACCCCTTCGAATTCCTCTTCAAAGTTGCCTTTAAATTCTGTTCATTTTCTAATACGAATTTAATGGTTATAATCCATATTTGTTGTTGAGCTCATTCTCTTCTCCATTTGAAAATAGGTGTTAGAAATTGACCCGAATTGTTTTGTGGTCCATTGGGCGATGTATCTTTGTTTCTTTATATTATGTAACATGAAACTATGAATGAGAGAAAAATATAAATTTCTAGAAAATTGTCATCTCCTCTCTCTTGCTCTCTCCTCTTTAACCCTAGATCCGCTGGGGAGGCCGATCGGCGGCCTTCCCCGGCCGTAGTCTCGCCAATTACTCTAACAAACTGGTATCAGAGCTGTCTTGTTCACCATTGCAGTCAACGCTCTCCGATCGTTATTGCTGACTGCTGTGTGCGATTTGTTTTTGTTTCTGCTGCCTGCTGCGTTGCACATGAAGTGTGAGCATTCCCGGCGATTGGTGTATCTCCGCCTCACTTCCAGTGCCTTGATTTTTCCAGACCAGTGCGGTGACTTTCTACAGTCCATTGGATTTCGCCATTCAGGTTTGTATTATGTGGTTTAGTAATTTGGTGACTGGCGATTGGCTTGCTGTGTGGAGTCGCGATTGGACCAGAGATTGGTGAGTGGTGTCTCCAAATTGGTGAGCGGTGATCACCAGTGCACATGATTTGCATTTGGCTTTATAAGCCGTAATTGCTAAGACCCCAAATCTGTCTGTTTCTGCCTGGCTGTTGCATATTTGGAAGATTGCTATCAGGTTTTGGAATTTTCTTAATTGTGTAGTTCAGTGAATTAAGAAGTCAGGTGTTGTGATAATTTGGTTAATTGGGTGTATGTGAATCGAAATGGAGATGCAAAATTGAGTAATTTGGTGAGATTTTGGGATGCTCCAAGAGTTTGGAAAATTTGTGGAAGATTATCTCTTGGAGGCATTCTCGGGTTTTGGGTTTTGTTCGGGGTTTTGTGCTTGTACCCGGTTGAGCCGACTTGCAGAAAAGTTATTTTGTGCAATGACCATCTTTGGGGCCGGTATTGGCATATGATGGTTATGGTGCATGACGGATATTCCGTATTTGGCGGGAGGGGTACCTCTCGGGTTTGATAAAGAACTTGTTCTGTGTCTTGATATTTTCGATTATGTCGGTGTTTGTATGCTCTCTTTTGTGAAGGCAATTATCTGCCACCATAAGGTTTACGTGATTAGGATCGACATTTGTGGGGTTGGTGGTTAAGGCAATGTTGTGCATTCTAACAACCCATTAAGGAGTTGATATAGTCATCGAGAAGGTGGAGTTGACGGTTTGGCTTGTGTATTTGGAGAGCTTGACATCATGTACCTTTTGTTGTTTGGGTACTTGGATGTTTGTTGCGGCCTCCATTTCGGTTATGAAGGAGTGGTGTTTGATGCGGTCGATTGTTTCCGACTTGACATAGTTTTTATTGCGATGGTTGATGGTACCTTTGTTGTCTCGGTGTTTGGGATGTTGGATGCTCTATGTGATTTGGAGATTTGGATTGGTACCATTGTTGTCTCGGATTTGGGATTTGGGTGCTCCATGTGATTTGGAGTTTGTGCCACCGATGCGGGTTTTGCATCTTGAGACTATGTTGTTGTCACTCCGGAGGTTGAGCAATTTGGATTTCAACCCGTTTGTTCACCGTTAGCTTCGAGGACACCGAGTTCGAGTTTGTGGCAATCGTTTGAGGCTATGGAGGTGTTCGTTCTCGTGCTTGAGTCTCGCTTGGATTGCATCAAGGTATTTCTTCAGTCTTCGGTGTTGCCTTTCGTTGGTGCTTGGTCTAGCAGTGGATGCTTGGAGCACTAGTTTGGCTAAGGTGGAGCTTGCTCGGCATTCTTTATGGTGACTCAGTGTCGGAGTCAGTTATGTTTTTGTTCTAGCCTTTGCTAGTTTAGTTGCTAGCTTTTTGCTAGTTGTATCTTTTATGTTTTTGCATTTCGTTATGTTAGTTTTGTGTTGAGTTTGTTTTTGGTACAATTCGTTCCAATGTGGAGATTGTTAGAAATTGGCCTGAATTGTTTTGTGGTCCATTGGGCCATATATCTTTGTTTCTTTATATTATGTAACGAACTATGAATGGGAGAAAAATAGAAATTTCTAGAAAATTGTCATCTCCTCTCTCTTGCTCTCTCCTCTTTAACCCTAGATCCGCCGGGGAGGCCGATCGGCGGCCTCCCCCGGCCGCACTCTCGCCGTCTAGTTCTAACAATGATCGGCCTCCCCAGCCGCACTCTCGCCGTCTAGTTCTAACAATAGGTTTAATTAATTTATGACTTAATAATAATATTTGTAATATCATTATTCTTCTTGTGAATTATTTCTTATAATCATTATAGTAATAGTTCATAACAAACTATATTACTAATAGAAATGATTACCCAATAATATCTTTCACAAACCATCATAAATCAATATTTTATTTGTATCTAAGCATGTCATACTTTATGACATTTTATTTTATATTTTATCTCATGCATTTTATGACATATCTCATATCATTAAATATATTCTATAAAAAACAAAATACTTGTTGTTACCTGTTTAGTCGGTGTGACCTTTTAGAGGATCTACGTCAACTTGGCTTCTTATAGTATTTGCATACTATAGACCGTAAGAGGTTCTATCACTACATTACAGTCACCAAAAGACAGTAGTCATGACTTCCTTCAATCCACTATATTGAGTCTATCTTTGTCTCATGATATTATGAATATTATGTGAAATAGGATAATGTCATTTCCACATTATATTCGTTTCTTGGTGTCTCAAGTGAATTATATATATAACTACCTTAGTTATATTGCATGCTATATATTCTCACTTTACCAAAGGGCCCAGTAATATCATAACTCATTTGAGGGACAATGATAATATTGATATATGAATTTCTCCCGCACAAGTTATACATATGAACTATCACCTTTTCAGCTAAATTATTTGCTTAGAAATGATAACCACAATATGCACTTCTCATGTGAGAAATTCACATATCTCATATCTTAGATTCTAAAGACACGACAAGACATTAATGACACAAAACACAATCCATATAATGTCTCGTCAGTTTAGGTTATTGTTCAATATGCAGAAGCCCGTTTCTACATATTCATGTTATTAAATGACAACCTTTGTCCAACGCTTATAGAACTACAATGTACTTTTAATAACATGACAATCTTAACTTGGTGATTAGTGTTCCATGTAATCACCTCAATTGTGAACATATTCAGAGTTATGTCATCATTTTGTAAGTTCTATGATTCAAGACTTAGAGCATCTTTTTGAACACTTCACAAATTTAACATTTAACTCAAGGAACAAGAATGTATATAAACAAGATAATACCATTCATACTTATGAACAAAATATATGAAATATATTAACTTTCAAAACACACAATCCTTTCATCAAGTACCCATGTGTGATTTAGTATACTGGTAAGATAAGACTAGTAGAGTCGTTGAACTTATGTATTTGAGTTAGTTCAAGTAATTATGTGGGACTAAGGTTGAGGGTAGAAAGATGAGAAGGGAAAGGCAACTATTTATGCTCCATAACACTCATTCACAATAGTATGCAACAAAAAATTGTTTTATAGAAGTTGTTGTTGTCCACTGTTTCATTTCTCTAGAACTTCAGTATTCAATACTTATTCTTAGATCTGATAGGTTAAGTAGTCTTCATGCTATATAATGCACGCTATTTATATAATTAGCTTCTAACTTGGTTGGCGAGGGTTAAATTTTGTTGTCATATTGTTCTTTTGGATTTATTTCTAATATATGATATGATTGACCTATCTAGAAGTTTATCTATGAATGTCATATAGATCAGAAAATAGCCGAATATGAACCACTTGATTACTTTGTAATAGTCAGTGTGCCTTTTGGGTAAAGATGTTCTATTGATCGTCTTTCCATTCTATGTATTTTCAAGGGCAAGAACAGTGAATAGCATAGTATTGGTTGCCCAATTGAAAGCTGGTCAAAATTATTGGGTGTTGTTTGAAATGCAGGAGTGCTATGGTAAATTGATATATATTTAATAGAGTTACAGAATCGGGTAAGAAAACCTAGAGAGGGTGATGGAAAGGGGTGAAACTTTGAACTGTCATTGCAAGAAAGGTAACAAGAGAAAGGGGTTATACTACCCATTATGGTGCAGCAAATAAGGAAGGGATAGTGAGGCTTTTGCTGTTTTGCTCAAAAGGGAATTGTTTGAAATTGACATAAGATATATGCAAAGAAAAATGAAAAAATCCAGAACCCAGTCCTTTTTTTAGTAATTAAAATCACATTATTTTGGGGCTTTTACGCTTAACATTTGCAGAAACTCAAAATATAAAAGTTGTAGTTGAAATCACAGCTTTCTATAGAATTTTGTTACACTTGGATCAGATTTAGAATGAAAAAGTTATGAAGGAAATACTACAGCTCTGTCAATTATTTTTCTGGATTTCAGCAACTTGTTAATTTATTTGATGCAGTATTTTGGTAATGATGCACAAGGATATCTCTAAGCCATAAACAGAGAACTTGTTTACTGGTTAAGTTGTTCGTTCTCGTTTATATCTTATAACGTCTTCATGTAAGGTCAATTATTAGTTTTTGTCCTTGTATGAAACACAGTATTCTTATAATGTTGTTATATAGCACTTGTACTTGCTTTTTGTTTATTGACTGGAGATGGTTCAATTCTATCGAGCTAATATTACAAACTTTTTTTATTTCAATTAAAATCCTCAGGAATGCTACAGCTGGGCTGACGGACAGGACCCAAATCGATGTCGCCAGGTTTTTAACAATATCGCTAATGACCGATTTAGCGATTCAATAAGCAAGGCGCGCAAGAACTGCATGAATAAATATGGAAGGGACATCGATAAATGGAAGGATTTGCCTCCCCTTTGGTGCAAGAATACTGAGGTTTGGGCTCTTCTATGTGATGATTGGAAAATGCCAGAATGACAAGAGGTCTCCATGCAAAATTCTGAGAATAGAATGACTGGTGCTAATGTAGTTCATCATCTATCAGGATCAGCAAGTGCTTATAGACATGCAAAGAAATTGGTATTGCTGTTTTTAGTTTTATGATATACCTTTTTGCTCTTTTTATGAAGTACATGTTTAATCTTTGCTATTACATACAAATCAGGTCTTCTATGTTCTTTGCAAAATCAGCCAGCATTTCTGTAATTTGGATAGCATTAACAAATGCATTAAATTTGTTTAGATTTTTTGTTAACTTATATATGCCGGTGTCTCATAGATTTTCTAATATGTTTGTGCATTGTTTCTAAAACAGGAAGTAAATTTGGGGAAGAAACCATCCTATGAGGACATTTTTGTGAGAACAAAAGTGTTGCCACCCAATGAGAATGGGGAAAGACACTTTGTCGATGCAAAGTCTAACAAAGTTTTGGTGAGTTGTATTCTACGTTACATATCAAATATTATTTATTGCATGATGCATACTTGGGGTTCTTGTACAAAAGGTAAATGTCACCTAGATTTTTCTTACATTAGAAATCAAGTGACACGATATGAATTTTTCTTTGAGGATTATAAGTACCAACAACAAGTTTGCCTAAACAGTATGAGACATATTGGAATTAGGTTTGATTTTTGTTGGTTTCAACATGCAATATTTGTACCTTCTAAGTTCAGTATTTTAAATTGGTCACCATTTATATTCCAATCTTTTATGTAATAACTAAAAATGAGTATGAAATCTCAATTTATGAAGAAATAAGTTATATTTATTGTATATTGTGCTTCAAGATTCATATCGTGAGATGAGAATTGAAAAACGTGGTGATGAGCCCTCAACTTATCCACCAACAGCAGATTTAGAAGATCTTGATTTGTTTCTCCAAGTTGCTGGTGGTTATTCCCATGATAAGCTTTATGCCATCAACAAAATGATCAATACTGAAGTCATACCAATCGATCCTCGCAAGTGTAAGAAGGTTCAGTGTGATGTGGCATCAGTATCTGTACCCCCACGGTTGCATCTTCAAGTGGGGAGAAAGAGTTTTTCACTCGAAGTGAGGTGCATGAGTTGTTAGACCAACAAGCGAGACGAAACGGTGAGAACGAGAGGCGTACCACGATCTGGTTACAGATGTTATATGATCATTTTGGTCTAGTCCCACCTACCATCCCACCAGTTGATGGTCCAGAGACAAGTTTTTAACTTATATATCTTTTTCTTGAATAAAAAAGTTATCTCATTTGGTAAAGAAAAAAAAGAAGGTTAGGATTTCAATGGGGGCACTAAGATATTAATACAGGTTTGAATTTAAGCTTTAGTGTAGATAGTAATTAAATACATATTTGAATTTTAGTATAGATGGATAAATGAAAAGGGTAATTATGGTTTATTTAATGGATGATATGAGTTGTTAAGGATGAGTTTAAATACTCTTACTTTATTGTCAGCCCTCAACTTTTCTTTAGGTGGTAAGGAAAAGGGTGGTATAAAATTTTATAATATGAAATCTAACCGGCAAAGAACCCTACAAATGAAAAACAGATATGAGTAATCTGTATTGTGTAAGAAGTCAGTAAACTTTATAGAAAGAAGTGTATTTGCACTGTGGTTACTTATCTTATTCTAGCATGATATAGTATAAATACCAATCCTGTTCAGTTGACAAGCTAATAGTCTTAATTAGTTTTCTTTCGTGGTAATTTATTTGATGTCTATATCCCTTGCAATAGTAAATTTTGTTTGAAAACTTCATACTTTGACACTATTTTCATGCAGGAAAATTCTGCACAACCTACAATTGATCCAAGTGAGGGTGAGCATGAAGAAAGGGAAGACGATCGTGATTATGAAGCTGAAGAATAGCCTGCCATGGTGTCATTGATGGGTGTGTCAAATATAGTGGTTGTTTAGTTTGATATGTTATTCTCGTTTTGCACTTTATTTTAGCCAATCTATTTGGTACTATGAATGTTGTTGAATCATACTTTCTTTTCTGAATTATGCCATGGTATTTGAAGTTTTAATGTAGTTCATTGTTTTTGTTTTCTATGTGATCTATTAAGTTTTATTAATGTTGCATTGTATATGATTAATTGAGTCTTACTACTGTGAACAAACGGAAAAATTGTGAATGGCGAATAATAGCCTCTCAAATAGATGCTGGCAACAAATTAACATTACCCTAGCAAATAGCAATTGTGGTTTCATAATTCGGAGACTTATTTGCTAGGGGCAACAAACTAAACGTCCTAGAAACAAAATTGAAGTACCGTAGCCATTGTGTTTTAAAAAACCGCACAAAGTGACTTATTTGCTAGGGCCAAAAATAAAGGCACTAGCAATAAAATTAAACTAGCGTAGCAATTGTGGTTTGGAGGGCAGATCCTGAATTGATTTTTTGCTAGGGCCGCAATTTTCAGTTGTAGCAAATAACCAGGCGGTACCTAGCCAATAAGTAATTGCCAGGGGCCCTAGCGGTTGAGGATTATTTGCCAGGCCCGTACTCGTGAGGGTAACATTCGCTAGGGCTTGCCCTAGCGGATACGGTGTTTTCGACCCTAGCAAATAAACCATTTTCTTGTAGTGATTAAAGGATAGTGGCCATCTAGACTTTCGTGCATTCATGGAAGATACTTTTTATTTGTTACTCCTAATAAAATGAGATTTTTTGACGTGAAAGTTTTATCTTCTCCAAAAAATAAATCTCATGCCGTTGATTGTTTACTTAGATTGATCACCACCGTTGACGTACTTTAATGTCTCAACCCATTAAAACTTAAGGCTCATATCAATTTTCTTAATTTAAGACCCATTACATATTATTTTAAAAATTGATTATAAGAAATAACAATTCTAGCCTCAAGCAAGGCGTGGACTCTTTACTGGTAAATAATCTAATACTCTTATATCAATGCTTATGCTATTTTGGTGCTTAATTTTATGATCACGATGTACCTTTTATTATATATTCTTTCATATGTACGTTGGTGTTTATATTATTCTTTCCAATATTATGCTTCCTCTTTGAAAATTTAGTCCAGGTTGAATTCACAGTATGCCTCTATGATCATAATATTATGTATTTTTGGTGTACTTTATAATCTGGGACATGGTGATATCAGTTGCGATTAGTATTAATAGATATTCATTTCTTTGTTGTAGCAATTGCAGCATATTTTCAGCATATATATATGTAGATGCATGAAACATCAATATAAGTTGCTAATCTGCAATACTTCAACTTATAATTAATTAAGATCTTGTTAATGCATGCCTCTGCAGAAAACCATATCATTAATTATAACACAAGCCCACCAGAGCATGGCTAAGTTGGTAGTGGCATTGGCTCCATATGTGGAGACTTGAGATCGAACCCTAGATGGGGCAAATTAGGTAGGGTATATAGTGTATGCGCTCATATTGGCCTACAGGCTATAATAATAATAATAATAATAAAAAAAAAACTATAACACAAATTGAAGTCATAACAAAGAACTGAATATTAATTCCAATAAAAATACAATAGTATCATATAATTACTTTAAAAAATCTCAAACATATACTTAAATTTTTTTAAAAATGAAAAATTCTTTTGTCTCCCATAATAGGATATATTGATATAAATAAATTATGGAGCCGTATAAATCGAGATTTTGAAGTAATTTGATATGTTTTTGGAGGTGCACTCACAGTAATGGCCATAATATAATCACATAATTTGATATGTAGCTTTACTTGCATAATTAAATGGATAAGTATTCCAGATTTGTTATTATTAAAAAGTCAATCTGATCGCTAAGGGCCAGTTGAATGATAAAAAAAAAAGTTAATCTGACAATTCTATAGTTAGATTTTTTTTTTTTTGTCTTAATTTGTGTTTGGCTCTTCTTCTTTGCATTAACTTAGTAAAGCAGATAAACCTTAATTTGGGCTTCGGCAAACGAAAAATGAGAAATCCTTCCTGTCTCTGTATAATATGCCTATATTAAGGGCTGGCTTGCATTTATTATCTTATCCGTTTTCATGCTATGAGTAAGCTCATAACGGGTCATACGTATAGAAACTCAACAATGCACACATAAAAGTAAAATGTGGCTCAATCAAGTGCACGCGCTTTTTAAAATTAACTCTGCAAAGAATATCATAGATTCATAGTAATTTTTTTTTTATTTAGAAAATTTTTAATCGTTCTTTCTTTTTGTGGAAATCCGAAAGACAAAAATAAAAAATGGAAAAGTGGAATAATAAGAATTTTTTAAAGTCACTATAAATAATGATTATCATGATATATAGTATTGAAGTAGGAGATACGCAAAAATAAAATAATTATATGTTGTCATTAAGTTGCAACTTAAGGCTGTGTTCTCTATTGTGTTTTGGGTTAGCAAGTCATGATTGTAACTTATTTTAGTTATGGAGTATTCTATGGTACTTTTAGAGACCAGGTTTTAAATAAAGTTAGCCATGGTTTTAGACAAAAATCAAGTGAAAAGAACTCAAAAACCAGGTTTTTAAAAAATCAAGTTAGACTTGATTTTTGAAAGCTATGGTTTGCTATGTTTTAAACATAGCTTGTCATGATCATAATTTTTATAAAACCATATAAAGTTATGGAAGATAACACGGCCTAAGTTGCAACTTAATTTAGGTTGGGTCATGGTCTCGTCTCGTGGACTTTGTAGTTTTAGTTGTAGCATTCTGCGTACAGTACGGACTACGGAGGGTACTTGGGTGGTCAAATAATATCCGGTCCGGTCCGGTACGTCACAATAACCGCACTCGAATCCGGTCTGTTTTGAATAGAATAGAATAGAATGGAATGAATCGTATGCGCATCTCTCGTCTCATCTCTCGTCCGTTTTAGTTGTTCAAGCGCGGGTTGTGGTTGGTTGTGTTTCTCTCTTGCCCGCCTAACATTACCATCTCCTTCTTTTCTATTTTTTCTGTTTTTCCCTTTTTCTTTTTCTTTGTTTTTTTTTTTTTTAACCACATTTGCATTCATTCTTCCTGCTATCTGAATCTTGCGTTGTAGCTATACTGCTGCCTTTTCTTTCTTTTCTCGGCGAATTCATCTTCTTTTTTTTTTTCTTTCTTTTGCTCATCTCTCATTCCCATTATTTTTGGAGCGGTTTCATCTTCTCATCACCTCTATACATTCTTTTCCCTTTTTTAGCTCTTAATTTTAAAGGTAATCAGTTTCTTCTACAACACAATGCTTTTCTAATTAGTTCTTGGAAATGGAATCCATATATCCAATATGAACTTCATTTTTTATGTCTTTCATACAATCCTAATTAATTGACATGCATGCCCGATTTCTATAATTATTCAGAAAAAAAAAGGTATTAATTAACATCTTTTGAATTTTTTTATCAGGTCAAGAGAATCATGGAGTCCAAGAAATCTGAAGACAATGCCAACTTAAAGAGGAGCCTGAGCGGAAAGGAGGTCTTCACCAGAGCCGACGAGTTCGATCTGAAGAACCTCGACGTCCAGTTGGAGAAACAATTGTCTAAGGTCCTCATCAAGGAGCTCGGTGCTTCCTTTTCGAAAACCAAGCACAAGCATGAGGAATGGGAGGTCGATGTCGCCAAGCTCGACATCCGCTACGTCATTGCGAAGGGCACCTATGGCACCGTCTTCCGCGCTACGTACGATGGCAGAGACGTTGCTGGTAATCAATTGTCTTACTTTTTTATCTGAAAATTTGTTGCACCGGTATGGTACAAATGCTTTTTATAATTTTATTGTTATGTTCTGTTACCACTTCCCATTGCCAGAATTTTGGTCAATTCATAAAGTTTAGTTGATCGAATTCAACTATTATTTGGTATAATATAAACATCACAATTGACTGTGTGCATACAAGAAGATGATGGATAAGATTTTCTAAAGTAATTTCCATTATAGGTACAAAATTAGATATCCTAAATATTACTAATTTATCCACTTTAGAAAAATTATAAGTTTGTGCATCACAAAGTAGTTTCCATTATAAGTGCAAAATTAGATATCCTAAATCATTAATCAGAATCCTCATTAACGATAAAATAGAATCCTCATTTCAATTAAACATTACAGCCTCTATAATCTAATTATCTAAACTTACATTAACGATAAAACATTACTGATATTTTTGTTTAAGCTTCAATAACTATTTGTTAATCTCCAACATTGGAGTACAACCTCAAACGCCAAACACAAAAAATTATAAACACTTGTAATTGAACAGCAAAAAATGCTCAACAAGTGTTGGGTAATCCACTGCAGTGAAGCTACTCGACTGGGGCTCCGAAGATATCATCACAGATATTGACACCATAGAAAGGAGGTCGTCCTTTTACAAAGAGGTGACGGTCTGGAACAAGCTCAACCATCCCAATGTCACTCAGGTAAACATACATCATCCTGCTATATTCAAATGAGTTAATTACCTTGATAGATATAATTAACTTATTTAAGCTTTTAAAACACTTTAAACTTTTTGATAGTTTGTGGGTGCATCAATGGTGCCATCTAATTTGAAGTTGCCATCAGAAAAGGGGAAAGTAGAGCCAGACACAATCCCAACCCGGGCAGTCTGTGTGGTGCTCGAGTTTCTGTCAGGCGGGACCCTGAAACAGTACCTCATAAAGAACCGTACTAAAAGACTCCCCTTCAACATATTTCTCCAGCTTGCGATCGACCTTGCTAGAGGGTAATTAACTTACCGAACCGCTTTGCCTTTAAACACTCACCTAGTTAAAACATGTGCATCGTTTAATTGTTCCCTATTCGTAAATTTTGTTCAACATACATACATTTTGTAAAGTGTGTGTATTTCTTGTGAAATCCAGATTGGAGTATCTTCATTCACAAAAGATTGTGCACCGTGACGTCAAGACTGAGAACATGCTACTTGATAGTCAGAAAAACTTGAAGATTGCTGATTTCGGTGTTGCTCGTGTTGAGGCCCAAAACCCAAAAGACATGACCGGAGAAACCGGCACCCTCGGTTACATGGCTCCTGAGGTAAAAGAAGGATTAATTTTATAAGTAATTATTTTACTAGTTGCTATAACTTGATTTGTCTAATTTTTGTTTTAAGATAAGAAAAACAATATGATAAAGATAGTTTAGTTCTTAATTTCACATTTTCCTAAAATTTTTTTGCACGCAACTAGGTATTGGATGGAAAACCATATAATAGGAAATGCGACGTGTACAGTTTCTCCATATGCCTGTGGGAAATGTTTTGTTGTAAGATGCCATATCAAGATATCCGAAGCTTCGGTGAACTGATGACCGGGGTCGTAAGAAAGGTTCTATATATATTCTGCTATGCTGCATTCTGTACCTCATGCCTACTGAACCATATGCATTGTTTACAAAATTGGGTTTGTTGTATATATAGGGTTTACGGCCAAAGATACCGCGACGCTGTCCAAACAAGCTAGCTAAGTTAATGAAGAAGTGCTGGGATCCCAACCTCGACAACCGGCCTGAGATGCATGAGGTGGTACAGAAACTAGAGGACATTAGGGCTTCTGGTACAAGTGAATCGTCCCCTGGTTGCTTTGCGTGTAATTGGTATGTTTGATCATACGTACCGACACATTGCAGCGATTAATTGACCACATTTTTCCTCAGGTTTCAATTTTGGCTATGACTCGACCGTTGCTCGATTATGCATATCTTTATAACACTAACCTATTAATTATATATGCATCTATATCGCTTGTATTTGCTCTTTCTTTCAATGTCATTGCAAATTAAGCATGCAGCTTCTGATTTTGGAATGTCGATCGCTGGGGCTGCTTGCAGCGATGGGCTTACTATACATGTTTTCGCAAGCATTTTCATTGTAATCAATACGATCATCATCGCCTTGTCTGATTGTCTCATTCCTGTTGTTTGGGATTTTTTGTGCATATTGAATGAATTTGTTGATTTGTTCTGATTGATTGTTTACGCCATTAATTAGTGTATATATGTGCCATTCATGATTAGATATTAAGGAGGTTTCTATCTTCCTGAATATATTGTGACGAGTGTCTAATTTAGACCAGTAATTATGGTATTTTGTAATCCTGCTAGGAGCTAGTATTTAGTGTACTTGCAATTAAAAAGCAATTCAAACCGTCTAGTTAAAAATCGAAAGGTCAGACTTGGAATATGAAGGTTTTTGAAAGGATACAAAGCAATAAAGCATTCAATAAGCAAGGACATTGCTCACCTATAACTCTCTTGAAGAGTGCTATCTAACGTCAAGACAACCATAGAGTTTATAAGTTATAAATTAAATGTAAAAGTTATAAAATTGATGTAACTGTTATAATAAAAAAATTATACATAACGTATAGACACATCATTTCATGGATGCAATATGTTTGCCTTGAATTTTTCATTTCTCCTCCTACTAGAAACAAAGTATCTTAGCATTGCATTAATGTAGTAAAAATTGTGACATCACGTGATATAAAAAGGTGATTCACCTGAATGCTATTGTTGTAATTATGACTTATGAATATAATAATATATTGTTTGAAACTCGGTATTTCACAAACAATATAACAATTTAACAATGGGATTGGATATTGTCCAAAGCTATTTGGACGGTCTAAAGGGTTTTGAGAGCTGTACGATCTAATTGATCAACCGTGATTTAATCATGTAGGTGCTAAAAATAGCATACTGGTTATATTTAGAATGATGGGGTCACATGCTATCATCGTTGAGAAACGTATAGATTGAATCAAACGATTTAGTCAATGTTTTGGACGGAGACTGTCCAAATGGCTTTGGACAAGATTCTAGTTCTTCAACAATTGATGCATTGTTATCTTACTGTTTGCAAAATAAAAGCCCATGTCGCATTGTCCCTCCACAGTTGGGCTCACTTTAACAACCAAGCAGCCCACCAAATAACTACCTTCCTTCGTTCCATTCATTATCAATCTTCCGGAAACTGAGATCCTCCCTCGTGCCACCCACGTGCTGTTTACCGTTGGAAGGTAGCCGTTGGGCTGACTGTTGAGCCCGCTGTCACTATTTCAAAATTTAAACCTCTTCACCTCCCAAATCTCTCCCCTTTTCAGTTTTCTCCCTTTCTTTCTTTCTTTCTTTCTCAAAATTCAATTGAAGCAAAGCCAAGATTGAAGCCCCGACGCAATGGACGACGCAATGGGCGACGCATCAGTGAAGAAGCAAGAGCCCACAAAATCTCCGACCCCGACACTAACCCAAACCCCGACTGGCTCGAGCAGAACCCCCACGTCGTCACTGACCGTCCCCACATCCGCCACCTCCTCCTACTTCCCCGGATGCCGCAAGGACGCCAACTGCCACTGCGAGATGTGCCTCGCCAGCATCGACGCCACCCGGGATCTCATGTCCTGCAACTGCCTCTCCACTAACAGCAGGTCACGCCCGCTGTTCACTCCCGTGAAGCCGAGGCCAGACCCGCCACGACCCCGGTTTACTCCCCTCGCTCCGGCGACTCCCCCCATTCTACGCTCCACTGCAAAATCACGCGTCTTTGATGGAACGAAGGCGGTCAAGCAAGAGAACCCGGCTCAGCATGTTGTGGGTTACCGGGCTCTCAGGCTTGTTGCTCTGATTGTGATTTTGTGGGTCGTTGATTCGGGATTGGTGCTGAAATGGGTCCAGCCCGAGTTGGAAAGGGAGGTAATGGGGAGAATTGGGGAAGAATCACGCGATCTTTCCGAAGATTTGCATTCAACAGTCGGCTCTGTGCAAGAGAGGCTCAGGCCATTGATAAAAGACGGTGCGCCGGTTAGAGATTGCAGGGCCCACAAGTCAGTCTGGGAATTCAATCAGGTTTTTTTTTTTTTTTTTTTCTCATCTTTTCCAAGACCCACTATCCAACTATTATTGTACCAAATTATCCCGTAAAAAGTAAAACTATGCTCGCCATCGCGCGTTTTGTTAGTTCTAAAGTTCGTAAGCAATCCGGTTGTTGAAGTTGCAATATTAAATTTCATATCATGTTTTGGTTTATGAAGTTTATTATTATAAGTGTCTGCTCTAATGATGTTCTTATATTGGGTTACTTCCAATGTAACAGGGAGGAGGAGGCCAATTCTTCCACTGGAGATGCGTGGTATACAAATCGATGGCGGAAGAAGTGAGCATCTGGGGGAGCCCTTTGAGAACCTCGGGTTTACTGTCAAACACCCTGTCCAGTCGGCACCTCACAGTTCTTTCTGGTAAAATTACCGAGGTAACGGGAAGCTGCATTGTTGCTAAATCCTTTTTCTCCCTTGTTTGTTCTATTACAAAAATGACATGCCAATATTTGCTGGTACCGAATGGGAAAACATTACAATGCTAGGTTATTTAGGGTTATAGGGGGTTAATTTCGGGAGAAACATGAAACATCACACATTAGAATGGTACAGTAGTAGATACTGGTACATATAATACAGTGGTATAATATCTTTGTTCGGAGTAACGTAGTTTTCTAATTGACAGTGGTCCGACGGGGTACCAATTCCGACAGCCAGAGGCAGAAACAGCAGCTCATGGACTCGTGAGAGATGGAGTTACGCTGCGGTTCAGCTCGATCCTGAGACATGGGTCTTGGAGTACAGGAGGAACGCCCTCTTCGAAGGGACGAGATTAATCCCCACAATCGGGGAAATTTGCCTGTCCAAGATGTCAGAAAAGGTTAAGAGGCTGAAACGGGGATTGTCTTCGGGACGCTATAAAGT
>JASGLE010000839.1:0-22669 GCA_030179965.1 Cyperus esculentus | reverse complement strand
ATTTTTTCACCCACTACCGACCCCATACTTCCTCCGATAAACTGAAAATCCATAACCGCAAGTGCTACAGGGATACCGTCGAGTTTACCTATTCCTGTTTGAATAGCGTCAGTCAAACCCGTTTTTCTTTGAGAAAAATGGACCTTATCTATGTAAGGTATATCTTTTTCTGATTTTTGTAATTTTTCTGATTTTTTTGATTTTGTTGATTTTTCTGAATTTTGATTAGCATTTTCATCATCAGCAGAAGCAAGGTTTTTTTCTTTTTCTTCTAGTTTTTTTTTTGCTTCTATTTTTTCTTTTGCTTCTAGTTCTTCTTTTGCTTGTATTTCTTTTCTTGCTTCTATGTCTTTTTTTACTTCTTTTTCTTCTAGAAAAAATAGTTGCACTAATTCCTTTAAATTAGGTTTTTTCTTTATAATAGATTTTTCTGCAGTGAATTCGTCTGTATTTGTAGACATTTGCTCTGCAGAAACTTGTTCTGCAGTGGATTCTTCTGCGCTAGTTTGCTCTACAGTGGATTCCTCTGGATCTAGACCCTCTGAATCGAGTTCCTCTTCATCTGAAGGAAGAATTTTGAGAAGGTCTTGAAGTTCTTTCTCCTCGTCAAATCCATCATACTCATCATCATTTATGGGTATTTTCAATACCCTTGATATAACTTCGTTAAAAGGAATAAGGTACCAATTTGATTGAATTTCACGAGAAATTTGATTTTGATAAAATATACATAGGTACATTTTCCATATTTCACGAAAGTCAAAATAGTCAAATTCTTTATCCTGTAACTTGTCATCCGTGTCTAAGAAAAATGAAAGTTGGCTTTTTTTACATTGTTCAAAATATTTTTTCAAATCTTCTATATGAAGACTTTTTCTAAGAATATCATAGGGATCAATAGAAACCATATTCTCATCCGTAGGATCCCAAGTACCAGAATCAATCAAAGATTCGATTCGATCTAAACTACCCATTGGTAAATGAAATGCACAATGTTGACAAATATATTTATTTTTTTGCGCATATTCTTTGTAAATGGATTTCTCACAATTTTTACAAAAAGTCCATAAATGACCGTATGGTGCAAATACATCCTCTGTATTTTGGTGTTTTAGTAAAGAGCGATTCTTTTTATATTTATTGAAGGATACTTTTTCCTGTGAACTTGCATTATTGTCACTTGACAAGTTTTCTGAATTGATATTATCAAAAGTGATTTCTTTATTTTTAGTTATTTTATCAGTCAAAGGGTTGGTATCATAGGAACCCGGACTTTTAGCAAATTTCTTTTTTATTTTTTTACAATACAAGTTTATTTCGTAGCTACTATAAAGCCAAGTAGTATTAGGGAACCCAAGAGTAGTTTGAGGAATAGTCTTAGGAATAAAAGGATTCAATTTCAATCTTAAAACTAGAAATCCGTTAACTAAAATAGGATGGAAGAAGTTTCTCAAATTATTTGGATCATTTTCAAACATATCCATAATTGATTCTACAATTTCTGATTTACATTCATAAAGAATATCTGGAATATAGTTCCCAATTTCGATATTGATATCGTATTCATATGAAAATGAATAAAAATGACGAATTAAAAAATCATAATTATATTTCAAAAGATTTGTACGTTTTATTACGGAAGAAAAAAAACTGTGTTTATTTAAGATTTTGTCGACAGCTTCCTTTTTTTTATCTAGCGATCGAAAGTCTTTATGAAACTTTTTTATAATTTTTTTTAAAACTTTTTTGTTTTGCTCAGTTTCAGTGTCACTACCATACTTCAAACAATACTTCAAAAAAATTCCTGTAGAGTCATAATCGTAACTGGAACTAAAAACTCTTTCTATTAAAGTGTTCCTCCCTGGGGGTAAGGGCTTTTTAAAGGGAAAGGTGGAATATGATTGAATAATATATTTTTGGAATGTTTGAAAAATCATAAAATCTCCTTATTATTTACTAAAATATGAATATATTAATTTTATATATGAATATATTAATTTTTCTTTTTTTTTTTTTGCGAAGATGAAAGAAAAGTGAATCGAATATCCTAGGATTAAGAGAAAAAAAAAAGAAAATATTATTTTATTTTCAAGATTTGAAATAGTATGGTTTGCATTGTTCTAATATGAAATCGAATCGATCTATAACCAAAATATGGTTATTTAAGAATAAATAAGATTTTTCAAATTCCGTAGCATAACTATGATGAAATCAAAAGTCTGCAATAGAATTTCCAAAAAAACTTGTTGTTGAGTCAATTAGTTTTGAACCCTTGAATCATAGTCAACTAAGTTGAGTTAGATCATGACGTGTACCAAGGGCCATAACTCAAAGATGATAATGATATATATGGTTTTCGAAAAAAGAAAGAAAAAAATTAAAAGATTGGATACCCTCTTTCTTTACAAAAACGATACAAATGGTATATTGTATCCATTTCTTTCTAAATAGAGGGTCCATAAAATCTAGGTCAAAGAAATCCATTCATAAAAATAGGTACAATTGGGAAGCGATATTGAAAAATCTTTTAGATAAAAATAGAAAATAGAAATGATATTGTTATCCTTACCAACTTGATTTTGTTGCACCCGGTAACAAACATGCATGAACCATTTCTCGAAGTATGTGCCCGGATAGTCCAAAATCACGATAGTGAGCTCTAGGTCTTCCAGTAAAAAGACAACGTCTATGAAGACGTATAGGTGCACTGTTACGTGGTAGAGATTGCAATTTTCTCTGAATTTCTATTTTTTGTTTTTGACTAAGGGATGAGTCTTTGCTTTTCTTTTTTAGGGATTGACGAATCAAACGATATTTTTCTTCCAATTTCTTTCGCTTGTGTTCCCTCTGAATTAAACTTTTTTTTGCCATAAAATGAAATTACCTATTGTTATAAACGATACAGTTCAAATCCTGGATATAAAAATATAAGAAGGCAGAATTCTACCTCTCCAAAAAATAAAATTGTTAGAGTATATCAAAAGACAATAAATAACTATATTAAATTAACCAAATTTTCCTGATGTTGAGGCTATCAAGAAAGCTGCATAAGTAAATATATAACCTACGGAAAAGTGGGCTAATCCGACCAATCTTGCTTGCACGATGGAAAGAGCAACCGGTTTATCTCTCCAGCGAATCAAATTAGCCAAAGGTGTCCGTTCATGAGCCCATGCTAAAGTTTCAATCAATTCCTGCCAATATCCACGCCAAGAAATTAAGAACATAAACCCTGTAGCCCAAACAAGATGTCCAAATAAGAACATCCATGCCCATACCGATAAACTATTCATACCAAAAGGATTATATCCATTGATAAGTTGTGAAGAGTTTAACCATAGATAATCTCTTAACCATCCCATCAAATAGGTGGAGGACTCATTAAATTGTGAAACATTACCCTGCCATAAAGTGATATGTTTCCAATGCCAATAAAAAGTAACCCATCCAATGGTATTTAACATCCAGAAAACTGCCAAATAAAAAGCGTCCCAAGCAGAAATATCACAAGTACCGCCACGTCCTGGTCCGTCGCAAGGAAAACTATAACCAAAATCTTTTTTATCCGGCATTAATTTAGAACCACGTGCGTCTAAAGCACCCTTTACTAAAATCAATGTAGTTGTATGCAAACCTAGAGCAATAGCATGATGAACCAAGAAATCTCCAGGGCCTATTGTTAAGAAAAGAGAATTTCTATTTTCATTAACAGCATTCAACCATCCGGGTAACCATAGGTTTCGACCTGCATTAAAGGCTGGGCCGCTTGTTGAAGATAAGAGTACATCAAATCCGTAAGAAGTCTTACCATGAGCAGATTGTATCCATTGAGCAAATATCGGTTCGATTAAAATTTGTTTTTCCGGAGTACCAAAAGCAAGCATGACATCGTTATGAACATAAAGGCCTAAGGTATGGAACCCCAGAAAAAGGCTTGCCCAGCTTAAATGTGATATGATCGCTTCTTTATGGTCCAACATTCTTGCCAATACATTATTCTCATTCTGAGCTGGATTGTAATCTCTAATAAAAAATATAGCTCCATGAGCAAAGGCTCCTGTCATGATGAACCCTGCAATATATTGGTGATGAGTATATAAGGCAGCTTGAGTGGTAAAGTCTTGTGCAATGAATGCATAAGCAGGTAAAGAGTACATATGTTGAGCTACTAAGGAGGTAATAACCCCTAAAGAAGCTAGAGCAAGACCTAATTGAAAATGAATCGAGTTATTGATTGTGTCATAAAGACCTTTATGTCCACGTCCTAATCGACCCCCTGGAGGAGTATGTGCTTCTAAAAGATCTTTGATACTGTGCCCAATTCCGAAGTTAGTTCTATACATATGACCAGCAATTAGAAAAATAAAGGCAATAGCTAAATGATGATGGGCGATATCGGTCAACCATAAACTTTGTGTTTGTGGATGGAATCCCCCAAGAAGGGTTAGAATGGCAGTTCCCGCTCCTTGGGAAGTATTAAATAAATGATTACTCGAATCAGGGTTTTGGGCATAAAGATTCCATTGACCCGTAAGAAGGGGTCCCAACCCTTGGGGGTGCGGTGATACATCTAAGAAATTACTCCATCTGACGTATTCTCCTCTAGATCCAGGAATAGCGACATGGACTAAATGTCCTGTCCAAGCCAAAGAACTTACTCCGAAAAGTCCTGACAAATGATGATTAAGACGAGATTCGGCATTCTTGAACCACGAAAGGCTTGGTTTCCATTTGGGTTGTAGATGTAACCAACCTGCAACTAAGGATATTGCAGAAAGAAGTAATAGAAAAAGAGCTCCAGTATAAAGATCCTCATTGCTACGTAATCCGATTGTATACCACCACTGATAAAGACCAGAATAAGCAATATTGACTGGACCAGTAGCACCTCCTCGAGTAAAGGCTTCTACAGCTGGTTGGCCAAAATGCGGATCCCAAATTGCATGAGCAATAGGTCTTATATGCAAAGGATCCTGTATCCATAACTCAAAATTTCCTTGCCAAGCTACATGAAACAGATTTCCAGACGTCCACAGAAATATTATTGCTAACTGACCAAAGTGAGAAGCAAAAATGTTCTGATAAAGACGTTCTTCAGTAATATCATCATGAATCTCGAAGTCATGTGCAGTAGCAATACCAAACCAAATACGACGAGTAGTGGGGTCCTGAGCTAAACCTTGGCTAAACCTCGGAAATCTTAATGCCATAATGCTTTTCAAATCCTCCTAGCCATTATCCTACTGCAATAATTCTTGCTAAGAAGAATGCCCATGTTGTGGCAATTCCACCCAGAAGGTAATGGGTTACTCCTACAGCACGTCCTTGTATAATACTCAAAGCTCTAGGCTGAGTAGCAGGAGCAACTTTTAATTTGTTATGAGCCCAAACAATGGATTCAATAAGTTCTTGCCAATAACCACGACCACTAAATAGAAACATTAAACTGAAAGCCCAAACAAAATGAGCACCTAAGAAGAAAAGACCATATGCAGATAATGAAGAACCATAAGATTGAATTACTTGAGAAGCCTGTGCCCATAGGAAATCTCTTAACCACCCATTAATCGTAATGGAACTTTGTGCAAAATTTCCTCCTGTGATATGAGTAATTATCCCTTGGTCGCTTATAGTACCCCAAACATCCGACTGCATTTTCCAACTGAAATGGAAAATTACTACCGAAATTGAATTGTACATCCAAAATAGACCTAAGAAAACATGATCCCAAGCGGATACTTGACATGTTCCCCCTCGTCCAGGTCCATCACAAGGAAAACGAAAACCAAGATTTGCTTTATCAGGGATCAAACGGGAACTGCGAGCAAATAGAACACCCTTCAGTAGTATCAATACAGTCACATGAATCGTAAATGCATGAATATGATGGACTAGAAAATCCGCGGTTCCTAATGGAATAGGTAATAAAGCTATTTTGCTACCTACTGCTACTAATTCACTACCTCCCCAAGTTAAGCTGGTAGGCGTTGTTGCACCAGGAGCTGTTAGGCTAGGTGCTAAAGCATGAGTATTTTGTATCCATTGAGCAAAGATGGGTTGTAATTGGATAGCGGTATCTGAAAACATGTCTTGAGGACGTCCTAAAGCACTCATGGTATCATTATGGATATACAAGCCAAAACTGTGAAAACCTAAAAATATACATACCCAGTTAAGATGTGATATGATTGCATCGCGGTGTCTAAGGATACGATCTAAAAGATCATTGTATCGAGTAGTTGGATCATAGTCTCTTACTAGAAAAATGGCTGCATGTGCAGCAGCACCAACTATCAGAAATCCACCAATCCACATGTGATGTGTGAACAATGAAAGTTGTGTACCGTAGTCAGTAGCTAGATATGGATAAGGAGGCATTGCATACATATGATGAGCTACAATAATGGTTAAGGAACCCAACATAGCTAGGTTAAGAGATAATTGAGCGTGCCATGAAGTTGTTAAAATTTCATAAAGACCCTTATGCCCTTGTCCTGTAAATGGACCTTTATGAGCTTCTAGAATGTCTTTAAGGCTATGACCAATGCCCCAGTTAGTCTTGTACATATGACCAGCAATCAGAAAAAGGATGGCAATAGCTAAATGATGGTGTGCAGTATCGCTCAACCATAGACCCCCTGTTATTGGATCTAACCCTCCACGAAAGGTAAGAAAGTCTGCATATTTTGACCAATTCAAGGTGAAAAAGGGAGTTGCTCCCTCGTTAAAACTTGGATACAGTTGAGCCAAAAGATCTCGATTCAAGATAAATTCATGAGGAAGTGGTATCTCTTTAGCATCAACACCAGCATCGAGAAATTTGTTAATCGGTAAAGATACATGAATTTGGTGACCCGCCCAACCAAGAGATCCAAGTCCTAGTAATCCTGCTAAGTGATGATTTAACATAGATTCTACATCTTGGAACCAAGCCAATTTTGGAGCAGCTTTATGATAATGGAACCAACCGGCAAAAAGCATTAGTGAGGCAAAAATCAATGCACCAATTGCGGTACAATAAAGTTGTAATTCACTAGTTATTCCAGATGCTCGCCAAATTTGAAAAAAGCCAGAGGTTATTTGTATTCCTCGAAAGCCCCCTCCGACATCACCATTCAATATTTCTTGACCTACTATTGGCCAGACTACCTGGGCACTAGGTCCAATATGAGTGGGATCACCTAGCCATGCTTCATAATTGGAAAAACGGGCACCATGGAAGTACATACCACTCAACCAAAGAAAAATAATGGAGAGTTGACCGAAATGAGCACTAAAAACTTTTCGGGAGATCTCCTCCAAATCGCTGGTATGACTATCGAAATCGTGAGCATCAGCATGTAAATTCCAGATCCAAGTGGTAGTATCAGGACCCTTAGCTATTGTTCTTGAAAAATGACCAGGTTTGGCCCATAGCTCAAAAGATGTTTTTATAGGATCTCTATCCACAAGAATTTTCACTTCTGGTTCCGGCGAACGAATAATCATTAAGTCCTCCTCTTTCCGGACAACACATACAAAGAGACCTGCCAAGAGTCAAGTTTTTAATGAACTTATAAAAGATGGATTGTTTCCTTATGATATGATTAGTTATTTTCTATCTATCATCCATCTTTTTTTTAAGTTATTCACTAAACTAGTTAGTTATTTACTAGAGCAATTATGATATTGAGTCAATTCGAGGCAAGTGTTCAAATCTATTATGACATAAGCATAAGGTGCCCAACGGACTTTTTTTAGATCTTGGAAAAGGAAAATACCTTCTCAGTATTATGAATAGAATATTTTTAATATAGTTTTAAATGTTAGCCATGATGTCATTTATCAATATTTTTTTTTGAAGCAGGATCGAACTTGTTTAATATATTTAATATATATTTGAAGCTATCATAAAATACTTCATATAAGTCTACTTTCATAGAACATAGTATCTTTCTTTATACAATCAAATAAAAATCGAAAGATATTCCATTATTTATTAGAATGGAAGATAGAAAAGAGAATTTGAAATGTCTTTTTTGTGTGTTAACTTATCTTGTTCTTTCTATCACTCTTCCTTTTAGCTTTTAGAAAAATCTTTTTAAACTGGATAATCGTCTTTTTTTTCTAATAGAGTTTCTCTAATTATAATAGAGAAAAAAGACAATTTTTATTAATAAATTAAATCGTAAAACAAAAGGGACAATTATATTGTCTATATCATATAACAGAATCTCGAAAAGAAATGACTATAAAGTCTCGTCATCCAAAAGAACCTTTTCCAGAAAATCAAACAAAAATGGAATTTGGATATTTGGTTCCTCCTCCAAATTAAAAATAAGTTGACTTTCCTTTAATTTAAAAAGGAAAGCATCTATCTTATTTTTTATAGAAAATATATATGTTAGATTTGGAGCAATTTTTCTCCAAGCCCCATCCGTTTCTTCTAAATCTATAAGGATTTTCTCCTCAAAAGATATTGATTTTCCTTCACAAATGTCTCTAATCCCTGTCAGAAACATAACAACCAATTCAAAAGATACTGTGTTTCTAGAATTGGGTGAGACTTTATGAATTTTTTCAAAAAGAGCATTATTTTCATTTTGATTAAAAGTAATCATGGTAATAAATCCCTTAATATCATCTTTTATCTGCTCTTTGACTTTGAGTGAGTCCAACTCACTCTGTTTTATTCGTTCGTGCAAATTCATATTTATATTTATATTATTTATATATCTATATTATATTATATATGTGAATAACATGTTATCGGGATATAATACCTTAAAATACTTACCAGCCAGTTATTTTTTTTTTTTTTTTTTAATGAATAAGATTTTTCAAAACTATGATTATGATGAAATTAAAAGTCTGTAACGGACAAAAAAATTTTTTTTAATTGAATTTCATTTTGAATAATGAAACCTGAAAATTAACTACTAATAATTTCAAGAATAATCCCCTTTATTAATATTAAGGGGATTCATTTCACTCTTTTTAGTAACATTTCACTCTTTTTAGTAACAGTGAGAAAAAAAATTGGATTAATATTATGCTTAATTAATATTATGCTTATGTTGGCCTATAAGAAAATTATTAACAAAAAAACAAAGAATATTAGCAATTCAGAAATCTTAGAATTCTTTATTGAAGTGGTTATGGTTATATATAATATAGTTCTTCATATATAATGATTCTTTATATAACATAGCTAGAATGACCCTCGCAAATTGCGGACACTAATTTGTTAAGAATCCATCGAATTGAAACTGTATCATTATCGTTGGCTGGAATTGGAATATCCACCAGATCTGGATCACAATCTGTATCGATTAAGCAAATTGTCGGAATACCTAAAATAATACATTCTTGAAGAGCTATATATTCTCTTTGCTGATCAATGATAATCACAATATCAGGTAACTTCTGCATATATTTAATTCCGCCGAGATATCTTTGCAAAGTAGCTAATTTTCTTTTCAAGATTGCTGCATCTCTTTTGCGAAGAGAGTTTAATTTGCCCATCTTTTCTAATGCTTTTAAGTCCCTTAACTTATGAAGTTTCCTTCGCGTAATGACCCAATTTGTTAACATACCACGAAACCATTTTTTATTAACATAATGACATCGAGCCCTTTTTGCAGCCAACGCTACTGAATCCGCGACTTTTTCTGGTAATTGTTTAGTACCAACTATTAAAATGTTTTTTTTTTTACTTGCTGCCTCAAAAAGTAAATCACAAGCTTCTGATAAAAAACGAGCAGTTTTAGTAAGATTTAGAATATGTATAGCTTTACGTTTGTATTTGTCCTTTGCAAGGATATAAGGAGTTATTCTAGGATTCCATCTCTTTTTATTATTACCTAAATGAACTCTTGCTTCAATCATCTCTTCCAAATTGATGTTCCAATATCTTCTTGTCATTTTCTCTCCCATTTCCTTTTCTTTTATTTTTTTTTTTAAGCGAGGTGCCTTTAATAATTGTTCCGATGGAACCTTCTACCGGTAATTCACCATTGATACATGACAAAAACTCTAAACAATTTTTTGAAATACTTATTTGATTGACTCTGATTCGAATGATCAAAAAATATCAGATTAGTAAAAAAAAATAGTTAAAGGAAGAAATGAATCTGTTTTCTTTTTTTTTTTCAATTCACCAACTTGAATATCCTATATTTAGGATACCAAAAAATTTTGATGTATCCTATACAAAAACAAAAAGTTCTTGTATAGGATAGAAAAAAATTGAATGATATCCCATTCTCCTATCAATTGAGAAAAAAAACTCAGATCATCAAAGAAAAAGATTTTTTTTAATTATTTTACTATCTAATCTACATGATATCGATTTGTTACTATATGATCGATAATACCATAATCTTGAGCTTCGGTTGCGGACATAAAAGTATCTCTTTCCAGATCATTCTGTATAACATTTATAGGTTGACCAGTATTTTGTGCATAAATTTCCGCAATTTCGTTACGAAGTTCACACATTTCTTCTGCTTCTACTAGGATTTCGTCTGCATTTCCACAAAAATAGCCAGTAGAAGGTTGGTGAATCAAAACCCTAGCGTGAGGGAATGTTAGCCGTGTACGAATTGTTCCTCCGACCAGAATCAAAGATGCCGCTGATGCAGCTAATCCTAGATTCATTGTGGACACGCTATAACGTGAAAATTCCATAGTATCATAAAGGGCCATTGCTGCTAGTACCCCTCCACCCTTCGAGTTTATAAGTAAAGAAATACAAGGATTACTTTCATCTTCATCTTCATTTTCAGGATCAATTTCGTTATACTCCATGAAGAGTATGAGACCAATAAGTTGATTCACCAAAGGGAATTCTATTTTTCTGCATAGAAAAAGCATTCTTTTTTTCTGAAGTAGTTCAAATAAAGTAACGAAAACTGTTTTCCCAGAACGAATCACAGGAACTTTTGGTGTTCCGATTGGCATAAATCCTCCAACCTTTCAGTTATTTTTGACCCGACTAGGGTCAATCAATTTCCGACTAGGGTCAATCAATAACAAAACGAATTACTCCAATATATCAAATATCGATTCCTCTAGCTTTTGCTACTATAACCTTCCCAACCACGATTCTTGCTCTTCTTCCCATTCTTCAATTTCTATATTCAAAAAAAAATAGTGGGTTCCATCGTTTCTATGGTTACCTCTCAAACGGTGAGGTCCTCTCTATACACCGGAGCTTCTTTTTTCATTTAATCAAACGATTTTATGAACTTGTATAGTTCATATTCTTTGGCTCTACTTATTCATTAGAAAGTAATAGCCCTTTTCACACTAGGAGTTATCCATACAGTGACGGCATTTAATTAGAAAAGTTGGCTAGGTAGCTGACCCTATGAGTCCGTTCTTTCAAAAAGGAGCATGCTTCCTATAATGCTCTTTCCTCCGCTTAATGGATAACCTTTTGCTACCAATGGAGAATTGATTCTTATTTCAAATCGAGAATGATTGGATTTTTACCAATGAAAACCATAAATTTGAGATTCTATAGAATTAATAGGTATATTATATACCTTTTTGTTACTATCCTATTTATCAGTATTGGTCGTTGATACTAGAAAAATTCTCTTATTTGTTCGAACTCATGATCTGAACGAGTCGCACATACACCCTAGTACATGTTCCTCGACGCTGAGGACATCCTTTAAGAGCGGGAGATTTCTTAACATTTTTTTTTTGCTGTCTTCTGTTTCTAAGAAGTTGTTTAATAGTTGGCATATTCTATGTATATCTATATAGAATAAAATGGTTTGGCTTAGATTGATCTTAACCAAATGTTTTTTTCTCAATTATTTCTTTTGAGTATTGAATTAAATAGAAATAATTGAGAAAAAGAACTCAGATCATCAAAGAAAAAGATTTTTTTTTAATTTTAATTACTATCTAAATTTTTCAATTGCTATATGATCGATAATACCATAATCTTGAGCTTCGGTTGCGGACATAAAAGTATCTCTTTCCAGATCATTCTGTATAACATTTATAGGTTGACCAGTATTTTGTGCATAAATTTCCGTAATTGTGTTACGAAGTTCAAACAGTTCTTCTGCTTCCACTTGCATTTCCCTTGGATTTCCACAAAAATAATTAGTCGAAGGTTGGTGAATCATAATCCTAGCGTGGGGGAATGCTATCCGTTTAGTCCTTGTTCCTCCGACCAGAATCAAAGATGCCGTTGATGCAACCAAACCTAGAGCTACTGTAGATACATCACAATACAAGAATTCAATAGTATCATAAAGAGATATTGCTGATAGTGCCTCTCCACCGTGAGAGTTTATAAATAAATGTATATCAGTATCATCTTGCCCACTCAGAAATAGCAATAGAGCGATAATGTTATTCACCAAAGAGAATTCCATATTTTTGCATAGAAATAGGATTCTCCCATCGTACAATTTTTCTTGTAAAGTAAGAAATATCGTTTTTTCATGATGAGTATAAGATATTTTTGGTGTGTTCCATTGGCATAAATCCTCCAACCTTTCAGTTATTTTTGACCCGACTAGGGTCAATCAATTTCCGACTAGGGTCAATCAATAACAAAACGAACTACTCCAATATATCAAATATCGATTCCTATAATTTTTGCTACTATAACTTTCCCTTCTCAAGCACGATTCTTGCTCTTCTTCCCATATTTAGTTTAGGATACCAAAAAATTTTTTTCCTATCCTATACAAAAACAAAAAGTTCTTGTATAGGATAGAAAAAAATTGAATGATATCCCATTCTCCTATCAATTGAGAATAAAGAACTCAGATCGGATTATATTTTCCAATTTTTTGGAACTGCTATGCGATCAATAATATGATAATCTTGAGCTTCTTTTGCGGACATAAAAGTATCTCTTTCCAGATCATTCTGTATAACATTTATAGGTTGACCAGTTTTTTGTGCATAAATTTCCGCAATTGTGTTACGAAGTTCAAACATTTCTTCTGCTTCCACTTGCATTTTTTCTGTAGTTCCAGAAAAAAAACCAGTCGAAGGTTGGTGAATCAAAACCCTAGCGTGAGGGAATGCTACCCGTTTAGGAATTGCTCCTCCGACCAGAATCAAAGATGCCGCTGATCCAACTAATCCTATATTCATTGTACACACGTCAGAACTTGAAACTTGCATAGTATCATAAAGGGCCATTGCTGATAGTACCCCACCAACGTGAGAGTTTATATATATATAAATATTACTTTCATTTTCGAGATCCATTAATAGTATGAGAGCAATAAGCTCATTCATAAAAGTGAATTCTATATTTCTGCATAGAAATAGGATTCTTTCTTCCTCAAATAGTTCAGATAAAGTAAGGAAAACTGTTTCTTCAGAACGAATCACAGGAACTTTTGGTGTTCCGATTGGCATAAATCCTCCAACCTCTCACTTATTTTTGACCCGACTAGGGTCAATCAATTTCCGACTAGGGTCAATCAATAACAAAACGAACTACTCTAATATATCAAATATCGATTCCTATAGCTATAACCTTCCCAACCATGATTCTTGCTTTTTTTCCTATTCTTCAATTTCTCTATTTCTTATTTTTTTTTTTTTCATCTTTTTTCTACCTCTATTTTTTATGGATATTGTGGATTTCTTATATTATTATTATGGATTTTTTATATTATTGATTTCTTTGAGAATCTTTTTTATTTTGGTTAGGTCTTAGGTCTTTGCTATTCCTTTGATCTGTTGATTGAGGGGAATCGTTGCTTATTGGATTTGTGCTTTCTTTTTTTAAGTTTAAGAATGATTCAGGAGAGGCGTTATTCTCCATCGCTTGATGATCATTCTTAGTTTTTTTTTTCTAGTCTGCTTTGATAGAGGAGGAAATCGATAAAAAATTCTTCCTTTTTTTGAATCGAATTCGCTTATTCGTATCTTGATTCTATCCCCTAGTAACACACGTATACGATTACGGCGCATATTGCCAGATAGATAACCCAGAACAGTTTGACTATTATGGTGCAAACGTACGTGGAACATGATATCTTTGATCGGTTTCAAAATTGTTCCGTTAGAATTAGAAATAAATTTTTTTTTTTTTTCATTTAGAAAACTCAGAACGATTTTATTTTTACGATGCAAACCTACGATATCTTTGATCGGTTCCACAATGGTTTCCTGATAAATAAATTGCTCTTTTTTATTACTATTTTTTTTAGCATCGGTATTTTTTTTTATACCTTTATTTCCTCCATTATTATATGAAGACTTAAATGCAAAATCACATAAAAATTATTATTTTTTTTTATTGACAGCTTTTTTTTCTATTTTTTTGAGGATTACCATATATAACACAAAATCTCTCCTCCAATTCTTTGAAGTCGAGCTTCTCGATCTGTCATTATACCCTGAGAAGTAGACAGAATTACAATTCCTATTCCACCTAGAATCTTAGGAATTCGTTGATATTTCGAATAAATTCGTAAACTGGGTCGGCTTATGCGTTTTAAAAAAATAGTTCTAGTTCTATGTCCATATATTCCTTTTCGAGTTTTTCTATATCGTAGAGTTAAAATCAAGAAATTTTTGTTATTTTTTTTGTGTTTCCGAACATTTTCAATAAAACCTTCTCTTAAAAGTATTTTAACAATGCTTTCAGTAATGTTTGTAGATGGTATTTGAACAGTTTCTTTTTTAGCCATGTCAGCATTTCTTATCAAAGTTATAAGATCGGAAATAGTGTCCTTACTCATGACGAATTAGAATTATGAATTCTTACTTATTTTTATGTAATCAACATGTTTCCTTTTTTTTCTTTTTTTTTTTTTTCGAAAATAAAATATATACCTGAGGAAAAATCTTCTAATTTCATCTATTTAAAATATCCTATATATAAAATATATAAAAGTCTCATTATATAGTGTTTACAATACATCAGGAGCTAATGAAAGGATTTTAGTAAAACGAAATTCTCTCAATTCTTCAGTGATTGCACCAAAAATCCTAGATGCTTTTGGATTTCCTTTTTGATCAATGATAACTGCTGCATTGTCATCGTATTTTATTATCATACCATCTTCACGTTTTAGTTCCTTACATGTACGTACAATTACAGCTCGAATTACTTCTGATTTTTCTAAAGACATATTGGGAACTGCTTCTTTGATTACAGCAACAATAACATTACCAATTTGAGCATATCGTTGATTACTAGCTCCTATGATTCGAATACACATCAATTTACGAGCGCCGCTGTTATCTGCTACATTCAACATAGTTTGAGGTTGAATCATATCTTTTTTATTTCAAATTCTAGATTTAAATACAAATAAGTAAAATAAAAGAAGAAATATTTTCTGTCCAGAAAAAAATAAACCTATATTTGTTTTTTAATCTTTAATACCTTCCCTTTTTTGTTTTCTTTTAAATTTCTATTTTGAAACAAGAAATTGAGTTTGTATAGGCATTTTGTGAGCAGCTATTGAGATAGCTCTTCTAGCTATAGTTTCTGATACTCCACTCATTTCATAAAGTATTCGACCTGGTTTAATAACACATACCCAATATTTTGGATCTCCTTTACCTGAACCCATGCGTGTTTCCGCACTTCTCATTGTAACAGGTTTATCGGGAAATATACGTACCCATATTTTTGCACCACGACGCACATATCTTGTTATTGCCCTTCGCCCTGCTTCTATTTGTCTAGCTGTAATCCAGGCAGGTTCAAGTGCTTGAAGAGCATATCTGCCAAAAGAAATTGAATTGCCCCGACAAGATACTCCCTTCATTCTTCCTCTATGATGTTTACGAAATTTAGATTTTTTTGGGTTATAGTCGATGGTTCTTTTTTCAATCTCATCTCTATTGCAAAACTGGACGTGAGAATTTCTTCTCATCCAGCTCCTCGCGAATAAAATAAAAAGATAATTCAAATTCATTTATTTAAATGTTGATTGGATGAAATTGGATGAAATGGATTAAATTCGATTTTTTCAAAAAAAAAAAAAAAAAGGAATTAATCTATTTCTATATAGGATAAATTAAGGCAGAGATGTGTGTTCTTTTGTGCATATTGAAATTTGAATAGAGAATATGATGCTTCTTTCTTTTATAAAGAATCTTTTCTTTCCTGATTTCTATTGAATAATGTCAAAATTATTTTTCGTAAATAAATTAGGTATTCCGCGGGCGAATATTTACTGTTTTCTTTTTCATTTTTTTCTTTCATTCGTAGGTTCAATTCATGACTTTCAGAATAAATAATTCAATTTTTTCTTAGTTTGTTCCGCCATCCCACCTAATGAATTTTTAGAATTTTTTTGAATAGAATTCTACATAGTCACAGGTTCTGTCGTTCCCATAGCTTCTCTATTCATGGTTAGGTCTAAACTCTGCAATGGAGCTTCCAACAAAATTTGTTGTTGAGTCAATTTCCTTAGTTTTCTTAACTCAGGACTCTTTATTCTTTTTTATTAAAATTTCTCTTTTTTATGTATTTTTGAATTGAATATTTGATTATTGATGCTTTGTGACACTGCTTTTTCTTTTATCACATGATTTATAGACCATACATATTGGGATCATATAGCATTGATATCTTGTTCTTTCTTTCTATCACCCCTCCTTTTCTAAAAATCCTTTTTTTTTTACTAAACACTGGATAATCCTCTTTTTTCTCTATGAATTAGAGAAAAAAGATGAGATTTCAGTTGCTACAAATATATGATTTATTCATATAGTGACTGTTTCTTAGGATCTTGATAATACGAAGCAATAGGTTGGTTTTTAGTTTTTTTTTATTATGAAATAAGTTTTTAGTAAGGATTAGTTGATTTTTTCAATTCTAACTTTGAAAGAAAAAAAAACTAACGAATCACACACTAAGCATAGCAATTATACTAAAAGAGTCAATTCAATTTTGATTTAACCCTAACTAATTCGAATTCCTCGTTTTTCTCTAATAGAATCAATCAAAGAATTTGTCTTTTTTTTTTCTATCTTGGGGAAATCGATAAGAAATTTTCCCTCTTTGTGAATCAAATTCACTTATTTGTATCTTGACTCTATCCCCTAGTAACACACGTATACGATTACGGCGCATATTGAAAGATCGAAAACCCACAACGATTTGACTATTATGATGCAGACGTACGTGGAACATGATATCTTTGATGGGTTACAAGTCCTTTAGAAAGAAATTGCTCTCTTTCATTTAGATAACTCACAACGGTTTGATTTTTAAGATAAAAAAAAAGATATCTTTGATCGGTTCCACAATTATTCCTTCATAAAGAAATTGCTCTTTTTTATTGATATCTATGTTGGTTTTTCTTTTCTCTTTCATATCTTTTTCCTCGATTATATGGATTAATAGACTTAACTGCTAAATAACGTAAAAATAATTATAATTATTTCTAAAATACAAAATTATTATTATTTTTTTTTATTGACAGCTTTTTTTTCTATTTTTTTGAGGATTACCATATATAACACAAAATCTCTCCTCCAATTCTTTGAAGTCGAGCTTCTCGATCTGTCATTATACCCTGAGAAGTAGACAGAATTACAATTCCTATTCCACCTAGAATCTTAGGAATTCGTTGATATTTCGAATAAATTCGTAAACTGGGTCGGCTTATGCGTTTTAAAAAAATAGTTCTAGTTGCTATAAATATAGAAAGACAAAGTCATTTTTTTCTACTTTGCTCTACTTTCTAAATATCCAAATTTTTAAGCCTAAAACTCCATTGATAGTTTGAATTGTATGAGAACAATAATCTATTTTGGCACAAATTATTTGTAGGGGAAGTTTACCCTTTCTTTTACCTTCTTTACGTGCGATCTCTTTTCCGTCGATACGGCCTGCGAGTTGAAGTTTTATTCCTTTTGTATCTGTTTCTTTAGCTAAATCAATAGCTTGTTGCATTGTCTTTCTAAAGGGGACTCTATTTTTTAATTGTAAGGTTATAAATTCTGCAAGAAGATTAGGTTGGCTATATAATTGTTCAGCTCTTTTGAGTTGAATACGAATTAATCTGGGGTATATAGAAAAGAATTCTTGTTTTTTTACATTTTTCTTGAATTTTGCCAAACATTTCCCTTTTAATAAGAATTTTGGTACGAATCCGCTATAGATGATGACTCGTATAAATGTTTTTTGTGTTCTAAATCCTTGTTTTTCAATTTCTATACGTATAATTCCTTCAAAGCCTAAGGGAGGTAAGGGAGGTAAAGATATTCTCTTTTTTTTACTTTTTTGTTTTTTATTCTTTTGCTCTATTTTTTTTAATTTTTCTAAATATTTCTTGGTACCAATTTGTAAACCTTTTTTGATTCTATATTGTACATAATTCTTGAAAAAATTTCGTATTTTTTGATCTTCTTGTATACTCGTAGAATAATTTTTTGGTTCTTCAAACCAAACAGAATGATGACTATGGGTTGTACCAAGTCTGAAACAAAGTGGATTTGTTTTTTGTCCCATAATTCTCTATTTTCTTTTTTTCATCCATATCTTTTTAAATGAAAAGGAATCTAAATTTTAGATTGATTTAATAAAGATTTCGGTTTTTCCTTGAGTACGACTTTTATAAGACATGTGCTTCTTTTTATTGGATAACTATGTCCTTGAGCACGGGGTCTTGCCTTTTTTCTAATAGTACTTCTATTGACTTCGGCTTTACTAATGAATAAATCAGCTTCGTTTAAACCCATATTATGATTAGCATTTTTTGCTGCAGAATAAACTAATTTGAAAATGGGATAAGATGCTTGATAAGGCATGAAACTTAGTATCATAATTGTTTCTTCATAGGAACGTCCGCGAATCTGATCAATTACTCTTCGCGCTTTGGAAACAGAAATACCTATATGTTGAGCTAAAACTTGGACTCCTTTACTTGAACTTGAGTTCTTTTTCATAGGGTTATCCGCTAGCTTTTTAAAATTTTTCATAAGATTTTTTCTCCTTATGTTTGATCCCTATTTTTTTTGATTCTTCATTACAGATTTATTATCGTTATCATTTATTGCATCTATCCCCCAAAAACGGGTAGGCACGAATTCTCCCAATTTGTAACCTATCATAGATTCTGTTATATAAACAGGTATATGTTCCTTTCCATTATGAATAGCGATTGTACGGCCAACCATGGAGGGTGTAATAGTAGATGCCCGAGACCAAGTTCTTATGATTTCGTTCTCCTGCCCCATTTTTATTTTTTCCGTTTTTTCCGATAAATGCTTAGCTACATATCTTTTCTTTTTCTTTGCTACATATCTTTTCTTTTTCTTTGCTACAAATCTTTTGTTTTGACCTATCACAGTTGATTACTCCTTTTTTTGCATAGTAAAGATTGGCATTCTATGTCCAATATCTCGATCTAAGTATCGAGGTCAGAATAAAAACAATAATGATGAATGGAAAAAAGAGAAAATCCTTTCTTTAGCTAGATAAGGGGCGGATGTAGCCAAGTGGATCAAGGCAGTGGATTGTGGATCCACCATGCGCGGGTTCAATTCCCGTCGTTCGCCCATCACATTATTTCGAATTCCAAAAATTCGATTTTATATTCCTATTTACGGCGACGAAGAATCAAACTATCACTATATTTTCTCCTTTTCCTAGTTCTTCTTCCAAGCGCAGGATAACCCCAAGGAGTTGCGGGTTTTTTTCTACCAATTGGGGCTCTTCCTTCACCGCCCCCGTGTGGATGGTCCACAGGGTTCATAACTACTCCTCTTACTACAGGACGCTTACCTAGCCAACACTTCGATCCAGCTCTACCCAAACTTTTTCGGTTCACCCCAACATTACCCACTTGTCCGACTGTTGCTAAGCAGTTTTGGGATATCAAACGAACCTCCCCAGATGGTAATCTTAATGTGGCCGATTTACCCTCTTTTGCAATCAGTTTCGCTACAGCACCTGCTGCTCTAGCTAATTGTCCGCCTTTTCCATGTGTGAATTCTATGTTGTGTATGGACGTGCCTAAAGGCATATCGGTTGAAGTAGATTCTTCTTTTTTATCAAAAAAACCCCTTCCCAAACTGTACAAGCTTCTTCCAAAGCATACGGCTTTCTAGATGTATATGATGATATAGAAAAAAATAGATCTTTTCATCGTATAATGAAGTATCACATGAGTGGATATTTAGGAATCCTAATCTCCCGAATCATTCATATTATCATCTTCTACATCCTAGGTCTCTCCGTTCCGTCATCTGGCTTATGTTTTTCATGTAGCATTCAGACCGAATGACTCTATCAAATTACGTCGATACTTACACATATTACGGGTAACGTAGGAGACATCTCTTCGGGGGATCTTCATTACCACTGCTTAGCTTTCAATTCGCCTCTGACCATCAAATGAAATGTGAATAACCCGTCCTCCTCTCTTTGAAAGAAGGGGCGCTTCCAGTTCTGTGCGTGCTTCAAACAATTTTCTCCATATTACCATATCTCTAGAGTCAATAATTTTCTATGAGAAACTACTGAACTCAATCACTTGCTGCCCTTACTCAACAGTTTTCTGTTGAGGTCTATTCCATAGAGGTACTCCAAATGGATTAGTGATCGATTTCTAGGTTTTGTCGTAAACCTAATTGGTTACTTCCAATTACGTAAATCAATAGTTCAAACCGCACTCAAAGGTAGGGCATTTCCCATTGATATAGGAACTCCTTTACCAGAAAAAATGGTATCTCCAATTATAGCTCCTCTGGGATGTAAAATATATCTCTTCTCACCATCCTCGTAGTGTATAAGACAAATGTATGTATTTCGATTAGGGTCGTATTCTATGGTTACGATTCTACCAGATATGTCTTTTTGATTCCGTCGAAAATCGATTTTACGGTATAGACGCTTATGACCCCCCCCTCTATGCCTTACGGTAATAATTCCTCTGGCATTACGACCTTTACTACAACGATGTCGTCCATAGATCAAATTATTTCGTGGATTGGATTTCATTTGACTTTCTACGGCTCCATTGCGTGTGCTCCGACTAGAAGTTTTGTATAAATGTATCGCCGTGTTATTAAGTATTTTTCTTTAAGTTCTTTTCTCTAGAAGAGGTGGAATAGAATAAAGAATCTCTAGAAGAGGTGGAATAGAATAACCCGGTCGAAGCGTAATGATCATACGCCTGTAATGCATTGTATGTCCCATAATAGGTGCCATTCTTCTAGCCCTTTCGGGGTAGAAGATGACTATTCATAGCTATTACCTTAGTTCGACTCAATCCTTGATTTCTTTCTTTGTTGATCCTGATTCGACATTAGAAGTATGTATACAAGGTCTTCAAGTTCTTCCTCGTGTAATAATTTGTCATTGTTGAACAAATGGTTATCTACTTCTCCTTCCTCTCGGTATCTTAGGAGAATTTCTCCTTTATTAAAAAAAATATATATATATATATATATAATATATATATATATTTCTATATATAGAAATCTATTCCTCTATGTATTCTTATCTTTCTTTTTTCTAAGAATCTCATAGGGATCAATAGAAACTATATTCTCATCCGTAGGATCCCAAGTACCCGAATCAATCAATCAAAGATTCGATTCGATCTAAACTCTCCATTGGTAAATGAAATGCACCATGTTGACAAATAGATTTGTTTTTTTGTGCATATTTTTTGTAAATGGATGTCTCACAATTTTCACAATAAGTCCATAAATGAGCCTATCGCGCAAATACATCCTCTGGATTTTGGTATTTCATTAAAGATTCATTCTTCCCCAATAAGCGAAGACTTTTTCCTCTAACTACTGCATATTTGATTCCATCCATAAATCCATTTTCTTCCCTATGAGTTTTAGTATCGATCAGAATTCTAGTTCTTACTCTTCCTATGTTAGGGTATGAATATACTATACCAATTAATTCGTTATGGAAGATCCCATTGAGCCAATTCCGATAGACTTTTTGACCCTTCCTATTAGGGTGCATCCAGTAGGAATTGAACCTACGAATTTGCCAATTATGAGTTGGGCGCTTTAACCATTCAGCCATGGATGCAATTAATGAAATAATATTTCTGATTCATAATCTCCACATTGGATCAAGAACGGGGTCAGAGGAGCTAATTCGTATAAAGCCATCGAACCGGCCCAACCAGCAACTAGAGCTGTGTGCATTATAGAAACAGAAAGCAGTCGACCGGGATCATTCAATACGACAGTATGAACACGATACCAAGGTAAACCCATGGAAATACCCCTTTATCAAAGAGAAATAGAAACTTGATTTTCTCGTACGTATTAAACTAAGAAGACGATATATTGTGTACCTAAACTTTTTTTTAGTAGATTCTGTGGTTCATTTTTATTTCATCTCATTGAAAAGAAAAATAAGGGAACAACTCTGTTCGTAAGAACAAAGAGAAGCAGATCTATTCTATACCCGATAAGTACCAATACGCAAGGGGAAGATTGCATTATTGGAGAATAAATGGATACTTATTCGAATGATCAATCCTTTCGTTACAGTTTTTTTTGAATCCATTCTGTCTTACTCTATCAAAAAACCCTTCCATGTATCAAAATCAAAGAGAAGAAATCGGTGTATCAAAATCGATGTATCAAATAGAAGAAAAAGGAATGAAGACAAGAAATCATGGATTTTCACCTTTCCTTATTTAAGTGAATAAAGGATATGCATTTTTTTGGTTGAAATTTTTGAGTATAGGAA
>JASGLE010000838.1:0-22676 GCA_030179965.1 Cyperus esculentus | reverse complement strand
TTTTTTGGACTAGTTGAAGTAAGAAATTAATTAAACGACACTTAAGTTGTACTGCAAAAGGTGAAATTGAAAATTTAGAAACTAGCAATGAACAGTATGTCAGCCTATCATTTGTTTTTCATAATTTCATTATTTAGATTATCGCTCGAAAATATGTACGTGTTGCAGTAAGCCAATAAGATTGACGTACAAATACAATGCCGCTACCTAAAGAAGAAGTAAACAAATGGTTACACACTTGCATAAAGCAAAGATGACATAATTTCAGAGAAAATAGTTCAAACTTTTGTCTCCACTTCACCACTTCCCAGTTCCCACTAAGCCTACTGAAAACAATTGACTTATGGAAAATTATATGTTGATACGGTAATTGATACCGTAATCAATACCATTAAACTGCACCCGGTTTTTTTCCGGTCTAACGTCGGTTCAGTGCAAATTCAAAATCCATCAAATAACCGAATTCAAATCTCGATCAAATCTCAATATATTTCCTTCCTCTCCGATCCTCTCTTTTATTTCTCCACCCGTCTTCATCATCTCATGGTGATTTCCTCTCTCCTTTAATTCTCAGATCCTTTCTCCTTTAATTCTCCGATTTATTTTCTTTCTGTCAACGTCGTTCTCTTCTTCTCTCTGTCAATTCTCGGTTCGCTTGCAATTGGTCGGTATTCAAGTTATACCAATAGGTATTCAAGTTATACCAATGAGAATTCAAGTTATGTAAGTATTCAATTATAGTAATGAGTGTTCAAGCTGAAAAGTATGTCAGTTTTCAAGTTTTAGTATCAAGTTATACCAATTGGTATTCAAGTTATACAAATGAGTATTCAAGTTATACCAATGAGAATTCAAGTTATGTCAGTATTCAAGTTATAGCAATGAGTGTTCAAGTTGAAAAATATGTCAGTATTCAAATTTTAGTAGTAAATATTCAAGTTATACCAGTAGGTATTCAAGTTGTGTATTGTGGTGTTACTGTTAATAAGTTGCAACATTATTCATAATTAGTTTTTTTGTCAGTATCAAATTATTATTTGAAGTATTCAAGTTTTACTTTAAAATATTCAAGTTACACCATGAATTATTCAATATTGTTATTACTAATTTCTACTAGTGAATTACCATATCCGGACCCTTGACTTATTGACCCCAGAAGATAGTACTAGTGGAAGAAAGTTATACCTCTCTTTACATACTCACTTTCCACGCATCTTCCTTTATCTATTTTTGTCTTGTAATTCCTTGAAAAGCTTCTTAATTTTTCTCTATACGGGTCCACAGAAGATAGTACTAGCGGAAGAGAGTTATACCTCTCTCTACATACTCACTTTCCACGCATTTTCCTTTGTCTCCTTTTGTCTTGTAATTCCCTGAGAAACTTCTTCATTTTTCTCTATATGGGTCCACAGAAGATAGTACTAGTGGAAGAGAGTTATACCTCTCTCTACATACCCACTTTCCACGCATCTTCCTTTGTCTCTTTCTGTCTTGTAATTCCTTGAGAAGCTTCTTAATTTTTCTCTATATGGGTCCACAAAAGATAGTACTAGTGGAAGAGAGTTATACATCTCTCTACATACTCACTTTCCGTGCGTCCGTCTTGAAAATTTCTATGGTGAGGCTACTCATATCATGTGTCGATGTTGACATGGTAAGGCCCTCCAATAAGAGTTTCCCATTTAATTGCGTTTGCTTACATAAGAATTGCCATTAATTCTCTAATACAAGTCACCCTCTCTTTCCTATTATTTTCCATTGATTAGGCATAAGTTATGGAAGGAAATTCAATCTGCCAATCTTCAAATAATAAAGCTTAAATTTAATATTATGCATATATATTATGATATAATTAATTTTTCATGTAATGTAATATGTGGTCATTTATTAAAGGAGATGCAGATGCTTATTTTAGCATATTTTATGTACTAAATTATTTTAATTTGGGTGTATTATTTTTCTTTTTGTTTCTATTTTTTACATTTGATTTCTTGCATAACGTCTGAAATTATTCCCATGAAAAATCAAAATTTCCAACAAATTCGATAAAGTCCACACTTACACCATATTAGTTCAATAAAAAGCTAATATCCTTATCCTTACTATATATAAAAGCATATTGAAAAAAATGACATGAAAGTGCTATCTTCCCCAAATAAGAAACCCAAGCCGTTGAACATTTTCTTAGATAGATCAAAACCGTTGATTTACGTTAATGCCTGTTGACGTTAATGTCTCAGCCCATTAAAATTTAAGGCCCATATCAATTTCTTAAAATATAAAGCCCATTACATATTATCTTAAAAATCTATTATAAGAAATAATAATTTCAGCCCAAAGCAACGCATGGGCTCTTTACTAGTATACTTAAAATACAATATTAATTGAATGTCTAGTCAAGAAATCTCAATACGAAATGATTTAGAACTAATTTTAATTTCAGCATTTTTGCTGTGGAAATGAGGTAGAGACGGAGAGATAATATCTTGACCAAAAATTTTTTTAATCGCTAGTTAAAACATATATCAGATTGAATGTTATGTGCATAATGTGTGGTATAAACAAATAATTAATAACGTTTAGTACATACAAGCAACTAATATATTAGCACATAATTTTACCTTAAAAAAATTCGCTCGTTTGCATCAAGTATTCAGTAGTTACATATTTCCATAACTCATGCGCAATTAATGGAAAATAAAAGAAAAGAAATGGTGACTTGTATTGGAGAATTAATGGCAATTTTGATGCAAGCAAATGCAATCAAATGACACACTCTTATGGGATGGATTTACCATGTCAACATTGACACATGGTATGGTGGCCTCGCCATAGAATTTTCCGTCTTCCTTTGTCTCTTTTTGTCTTGTAATTTCCTGAGAAGCTTCTTAATTTTTCTCTATATATATGGATTCCTTTGTCTCTTTTTGTCATGTAATTTCCTAAGAAGCTTCTTAATTTTTCTCTATATATATAGAGAAGCAGAAGGGGGCTGATCATAGCAAAAGAAGAGGGAAAGGTGCTTGATTACCTGAAAACAACAATTAAGGTACCTACTGTCCTATCCTACTCCCCGTTCTATTTCGGTGAACGTTAATTATTACTCAGTCGTGTTTTTGAAACTTTAACCACCGAAAGTATATACTATATTGGCGGTGTTTATTTTCTGCAATACTAGAAAGGAGCATCTTAACTATCCGAAACTTATTCTCAATCTTTTTTTTTTTTCGGTGTTTATTTTCTGCAATACTAGAAAGGAGCGTCTTAACTATCCGAAACTTATTCTCAATCTTTTTTTTTTTTTTGAAAAAAAAAGGCTATTGAGCCCATTTCATTAATTAAAAACTTATTCTCAATCTTCGGAGAGGCATATTTACCTAATTGACTTTATTATGATTACTTTTCTGTGGTAGTTAATAGGCACTTACCAATATTTTAAAAATGGAAGTTTTGAATGGTTTGTGTGCAACAATGAGGAATATAGGGGGACTTTTTTGAGATTGAGTTGCATGAATCTCAAAGTAGATCCAACAGTTGAATCGTTGCACAGTAACTTACTATGCAGTAGAGGATATGAATTGGGGTTTTTTTTTTTGGGGGGGGGGGGGGGGGGCGGGGCTGGCGGCAAAACATAGGGCACCGTATCAATGTCCATATATGTATATACTAAGTTACTAACAATCAAGTTTATTGTTCATTGAGATAGGATATTTTCCAAAACGTAAAAGGTGAACAACAAACTCTGCAGTATGTGGAACACGTTTTTATCTGGAGCCGTGGAGGCAGCTGCTGGAACAATTGTAAGCGGATCGGTCTCCCCAGTCACCAGCAGACAAGAGATGCTGGACAGACTAGATGAGACCCTGTTTTGCCTGAACCATAAAGTGCTCGAGTATAAAAATATCATAAAGGCGGCCAGGAGGCGGCAGATTATTGATCAAGAATTGCTCGAGTGGTTGCAAGCGATAATACAAGCCCAGCAGTTGGGGGATTGTTATGTTCGTGCCTTCAAATTCAACCTAAATTCCGTCTCTTCCAGAATTGAAAGTGGAGGTGAGAATAGTTTATCCATCTCTCCTTACGCTCGTCCGTTCAAACGCATAAAAACCTTACTTTCTGGTGATGACATGCTCAGCAAGCTCTACGCTGTGCAGAGAAAGTTAGACAGTGTTCCTCTTGACCGTTTCTATCAAATGGTAATGGGTCAACCAGAAATTTCCCGGCCAATTACAGAGTACCTTTACATGGACCAAACCAGATTGTTTGGTTGAGATAGAGAAAGAGCTATGGTCATGAGTTTCTTGTTCCAAACTAATCTGGCTGGTGACAGAAATGTCGATATTCTTGCAATAGTTGGCGAATTTGGAGTAGGAAAGACCGCTCTTGTCCGTCATTGTTTGTTTGACCCGAAGGTACAGAATCATTTTTCCAAGAAAATCTACACTAATGGATTGAAGAAATCTGTTAGTAATATTCTAGTAGATTGTAAGGGTTTGTACACAACAATTTACAACGATGAGAACACCAAAGTAGCAATGCTCAAGCAAAACCTCTGTTCAGAACGAGTTTTACTCATTGTTGATGCTTTAGGATTTAAAATAGAACCAGCAGCATGGAATACCCTCTGGGACTGCTTGAGTTGTGCAAAAAGGGGAAGCAAGATCATCCTTACATTTCATGATGAGAGGCAATATCGCACTTACTTGAAAACTTGTGTTAAATTCGGGTTTGTATCGAGAATCAACGTTGGCGCGTTTAGCGAGGAAGATAATTTGTTGTTCTTTAATGAGCATGCATTTGGCACTGTTAACCCAAAGGATCACCCTGAGTTGGCAATAATAGGAGAAAAAATAGCAAAGAAGTTGAATGGTTCGATCTGGGGAGCCAAGATTATTGGGGAGGTTTTAAGAGACAATTTGGTCCCTCAATTCTGGAACAACTTGTTGCAAGTTGTAAGCTTAAGATTTCAAAACAGTAAAACTCCTTGGCCAGCAGTAGAAACTATTATGCAGCTTCTATCAGAGCACCTATATATGTCGCGATTGACTATAGCACATTGTGAACATCAGACTAAAAATAGAAGAAGTTACAGGGATTTGATGGTTGTTGGGTGCAATTCCATTAAACCTTGTATGGAAAATCACCAGGATTTCGAGGAATTCGTGGTGACCAAAAGTACTTATCTTAGAGAATGTATTACTATAACAGCACGTGTCCGTCTCGATCCTATTGCTGGGTGTAGAATGGTCAGCTAGAAGTATATCTCACCATTTGATGAAACACACTGGGGACTGGGGAGCAGTTTATTCCAATATAACAGACATAATCTACTACAATGTATAAGTGGGTTAAGAGCGAATACGGTATATGCTCCGCGGTTGCAATAAAATGGGGTCTGGCCGTCTAGGTGTTGGCAGTCTAGCTAGCTTCAATGTTTTCCATTTTTCTTTTCTTTCTGTTTCTTTTTGAAGTTGATTTTTAGACTTGATGTTGTACGTATCCGTATGTGTTTGAAGTTCAGACATACAGGTTCTGTAATGATAACTAGATAAAAACTCTGTGTTAATATGTGTGGATTTTGTATCTGCTGCCATTATTTTCCAATGGCAGGACCCTGCCATTGGACACTGACAGGTGGGCTCCATTATTTGTGGGCCCCACCTGTCAGTGACTTATGGCAGGGTCCTGCCATTGGAAATAATGGCAGCAGATACGGACTTGCGTATGTGTGTAGTAGTAATGTAGTTGTCTTTGTCTTGCAATAGCTCAGATTTAGAATTGAATTTTCAAAATCAATCTAAGGTTTCCGATAGAAATATTAGATCAGCTGATTGTGTCTTTGCTGTAAATGGTTATATGTTAATGCATTTTAAAGTTTTAGCCAATAACTTGTAGCAATACACAGACAACTTACTGGTTAATTGTAATACAATTTTTTCCTGCGCTTAATTTGCACACCTCAATATCATCAAATTCAATCACAAGATCATGTTCTTACAAGACTAATTTGCATGTTTCTTAACTTTGGTTCTGGCCCGTTCAAACATCTGGAATTTTAAGTTACTTGGTTGGCTAAGCCAAATCCTGAAGAAGCAACTTTCAGCCTCTATATATAGTCTATATTAATGCTGATGTACGTAGGCTAATGACAGACTTGAATTCTTCTCCTTTCTTTTTTTTTTTTTAAAAAAAAGAATGATAAAATTTAATAATCTGAATTGAACCTGACAGATTAATCTTAATTAACCCATAAACAATTACCAAGTAGTCAAACTGACTCCATATCAGTACCACTCAAATTAACTAATTAATTAGATCCTCCTGCGTGCAACCTACTATATATTCCTAAGCACCTCAACATGTGCTCATCTTGAGTGACAACATTAATGACGAACTTGTCATAGAATCTATTTTTTTCAATATTTAATTTATTACCACTACAAAATATGCTTTATCATAAAAATCTTTTTCATCAACTAATTAAAAAAAGACTATCATTTCAAATCTTCATTCAAAATGTCGACGTTTGATTTGCTATTACGAACTTTAAATATGTTAATATCAATTTTGCCAACATTATGTATATACAACATATTTTTAAATATGTTAATATCAATTTTGCCAATATTATGTATATACAACATATTTGTTATATAATATATCTTTCATATGTATTATATATAGAGGAGAGGGATCCATTGACAATGGTTATCTTGACAATCTTGACAATGTCACTCTTTAAAAATTTATAAAAAATCATAAAAAATCTTAATAATAGAAAAAAAGTTTACGTAAGTATTGCTTAACATATAGATTGATTATGTTTCCGATTATATTCAATTTAAGCGACGTTTGTTAGCACTTTAAAGATCCGCTAAATTCTAACCGTTGAAAAGTGCACAAAATTTTGATAAGCTATTAAACAATGTTCAAATTGATTAAAATTTGAAACACTATCAATCTATAAGTTAACTAATACATCCAAGAACTATTTTTCATTTTTAAGATTTTTTATGAATTTTACAAATTTTTAAAAAGTTTCATTGTCAAAATTGTTAAAATAAGGATTGTCAATGGATCCCTCCTCTTATATATATATAGTTTATATAATTAAAAAAAAGGGTTGACCCAGCGGTTGGACCAGTAAACCGTTGAATAACATTGATGATAAACGTACACACTAATTCAACCCAATATTATTGTCATGTTTGCAAGAAAAAAAAAATCAAGACTTCCCACTTTGCAATTGACAGACAATGTTCCCGATCAAACTCAAATTGGATCTTGAAAAGTGCCATATGTGATGTCCGAAAGTGGACTTGCAAATGTAAATGATTTATTGGAGACCTTTAAGCTTCAAGTCATTTAAGAACCGAATGCATAGTGCGTTAATGTGCTCATATAATCCCCCTGAAAAAAACCGGATCCGAGTGCATAGTATAGTGGGCTGGTCTGCTCATGTAATCCAACAAGTAGCTGAACCGGGTAAAAGCCGGATTTATAAACGATTAAGTCGAAAGCCGTGAACCGTCAGAACTCAGACGAGAAAAAACTTTTTTCCGAAAAGTACATCTTCGTCGTCGTAAATGAATCCTCTACCTAGATTTTTTTGTTTTGTTTTTTTTTTTGGATTTCTTTCCCGTTTCCTCTTCAATCAGCTTGGAAACTTATCAAAACTGTTGGAAATTCGTATGAAAAATCGGTGAAATAATAAAGTTGGCAACCAATCACCAAATGCTCTCTTGGACGGTGGAGAGCTTAAATCCTTAATGCATCTCAATTTTAGACTCCACTCCACTCAATCTTCAGAAATCAGCTTCTCTTCCAACGCAACCTTCAGGGGTTGGAATTCGAAGAAAAGAGCAGATACTGTAAGTATCATCTCACAATATTCAGAGTATTAGTTAGTGTTTGTACTTTGTAGGAGTAATCTAGAATGACACATGTGATCTTATTTGATACAAAGTTTAAATGTCATAACGTGTTCGATGAAATGCCCAAACAAAATTTATGTTCTCTTCTATGAAACTTTCAAAAGAAAAAGAAAATTAGATGAAGTGCCATATTGTAATTGGTGCCAATATGTGAATTAAACCGGCAAATCGGTACAGCTCTAATATAAGAATTGTTGTGCAATCCTCAACAGAGTAATGAATTTTGGTGAGCTTTCTGCCAAAAAGAGAAGATTAAGTGAAGTAGATGAGGAAACACATTCTGATGGAGTCATGGAGATCAAGTTAATGTTGACCTAACTAACTAAGATGAAGACGTTGGCGATGTTTTAGCCCCTTGTAGCTCTAAATGAAGATGAAGCGGTTAGAAGTTGTGGAAAGGAATGCAAATGTTGGTGTTGGCGATTACTTCATGCCTCAACCATCTACTAAAAGTGTTTTGCAAACTAAGGAAGTCAAAGAGAAGGTTGAATTAGCTGTGTCAAGGTGGATGATTGATGCTGGGGGTACCTTTCAATGCTTTTAGTTCCAAATACTATCAACCAATGCTGGATGCAAGTGCTGGTTTTGGGCCTGGTTATAAGGGACCGGCTTTTAAAGATGTTAGCGGCTACTTGAGAAAAATATTGAAGAAGCACCAAAAAAGTTTGTTGAAGCATTTCGTAGTGTGTGGAAGGAGAGTGGTTGCACTATAATGGCTAACAGTTGGACGTACCAAAGGAGAAGAACATTGATAAACTTTCTGGTTCACAATGTCCTAAAGGAGGGGTTTTTACGAAGTCCATTGATGCAACAGAAGTATTCGAAACTGCAGAAATGTTGTTTAAACTTTTCAAAGAAGTTGTGGAATTTGTTGGCCCTGAAAATGTTGTGCACATTGTGATTGACAATGCAAGGTACACTCTTTTCTTTTGTATATATCATATATTTTATCAAAACTAGTAAAGAGCTCACGCCTTGCTTTGGACTAAAATTATTATATCTTATAATAAGGGCCGAAAACTCATCCCTTGTGAGAAAACTGATATGGGCCGGGACATTAATGTATGTCAATGGTGGTGATCAATTTAAGTAAACAATCAATGCTGAGGTTTTTCCGTTGAGAAAAATAGAACTTTCACGTCAAAAAATTTGATCTCCTTTAATTAGGAATAAGGATATTGATCTATTGAAAGAGTGTATCACTGTATCACTATACCTAATGTCATGTAAATGCTCTTTGCCAATTGCCATCATAAGCAAACTTCTGGAACGAGAATTTCCTAAACTCTATTGGTCACCTTTGTGATGCCCATTGTATATATAAATCTGATGTTGACTGATATGAGCAAGTTAGCCAAGGTTAATCCGGTAGTTGATGAAGCATTGTGCATTACTAAGTATGTCTATAATTATTGTACCCATTGCATTTGATGAGAAAGTTCACTAATGGATGAGACATACTTTGACCTGCAGGAACACATTTTGCCACGAACTTCATTCATTGCTTTACAAAGCATCAATCTTTGTTCAAAAGGAAGCCTTGCGTGGCATGGTGCTATCTAGAGTTTGGATAAGCTCAGCATATGCAAAAGACAGAAAGGTAAGCAATTTAAAGAAGATGTTTTGGATCAAGAATTCTGGAAATTAAAAATTGTACTACAATCTGCGCCAACAGTCCCATAAATTGGTTTCCTAAACTGAATTGAAGTTAAGGAATATACATATGGAAAAATATAAACTGCCCCATGTTTCACATCGCACATGTCTTAACAAAAAGGGCCCCCTAAAAAGCCACTTCGTGGGGCCCACACGTCAAAGGTGAACTGTATCAGTGTCCATATACATATATACTAAGTTACTAACAATCAAGTTTGTTGTTCATTGAAACAGGATATTTTCCAGAACGTAAAAGGTGAACTGCAGACACTACAGTATGTGGAACACGTTTTTATCTGGAGCCGTGGAGGCAGCTGCTGGAACAATTGTAAGCGGATCGGTCTCCTCAGTCACCAGCAGACAAGAGATGCTGGATAGACTAGATGAGACCCTGTTTTACCTGAATCATAAAGTGCTTGAGTATAAAAATATCATAAAGGCGGCCAGGAGGCGGCAGATTATTGATCAAGAATTGCTCGAGTGGTTGCAAGCGATAATACATGCCCAACAGTTGGGGGATTATTATGTTCGTGCTTTCAAATCCAACCCAAATTCCGTCTATTCCATAACTGAAAGTGAAGGTGAGAATAGTTTATCCATTTCTCCTTATACTCGTCCGTTCAAACGCATAAAAACCTTACTTTCTCGTGATGACATGCTCAGCAAGCTCTACGCTGTGCAGAGAAAGTTAAATAGTGTTCCTCTTGACCGTTTCTATCAAATGGTAATGGGTCAACCAGAAATTTGCCGGCCAATTACAGAATACCTTTACATGGACCAAACCAGATTATTTGGCCGGGATAGAGAAAGAGCTATGGTCATGAGTTTCTTGTTCCAAACTAATCTGGCTGGTGACAGAAATGTCGATATTCTCTCAATAGTTGGCGAACGAGGAGTAGGAAAGACAGCTCTCGTCCGTCATTGTTTGTTTGACCCAAAGGTACAAAGTCATTTTTCCAAGAAAATCTACACTGATGGACTGGAGAAATCTGTTAGTAATATTCTAGCAGATTGTAAGGGTTTGGACAATACAATTTACAACGATGAGAACACTGAAGTAGCGATGCTTAAGCAAAACCTCTGTTCAGAGCGAGTTTTACTCATTTTTAATAGTTCAATATTTGAAATAGAACCAGCAGCATGGAATACCCTTTGGGATTGCCTGAGTTGTGCAAAAATGGGAAGCAAGATCATCCTTACATTTCAAGATGAGAGGCAATATCGCACTTACTTGAAAACTTGTGTTAAATTCGGGTTTGTATCGAAAATCAACGTTGACGCGTTTAGCAAGGAAGATTTTTTGTTGTTCTTTAATGAGCATGCATTCGGCACCGTTAACCCAAAGGATCACCCTGAGTTGGCAATAATAGGAGAAAAAATAGCAAAGAAGTTGAATGGATCAATCTGGGGAGCGAAGATTATAGGGGAGGTTTTAAGAGACAATTTGGTCCCTCAATTCTGGTACAACTTGTTGCAAAATGTAAGCTTAGACTTTGAATACAAGAAAGATCCTTGGCCTGCAGTAGAAACTATTGTGCGTCTTCTACCAAAGCACCTATATTTGTCGGCAATGAGTATAGGGCTGAGAAAACAAATGCACAATCCGACTGAACCGAATATAAGTTACAGAGATTTGATGGTTGTTGGTTCCAATCTATTACCTCATATCAAAGATGACCCGAATTTGGAGGTGTTCGTGGTGACCAAAAGTAGTTTTCTTTGTGAATGTACTGTTATTATAGCATTGTGTCATCCTTTCGAGGCCGTATTCCCTGAAAAACGCTGGGGTGCGGAATGGCCAGCTAGAAGTATCTCACCATTTGATCATCAAATGCACGAGAGAGCAGAATACTCCCATTCAACAGTAAACAGTCTACTACAGTGTATAAATGGGTTAAAAGTAAATACGGTATGCTTCTCACTGGGGATTTCAAAATATATCCATTCAAGATTTTTGCAATCTAGCTAGGCTCCATCTTTTCTTTTTCTTTTTCTTTTTTTTTTAAGTTGAATTCTGGACTTGATGTTATTGTTTGTTTTTGAAGTTCGGATATGCATGGTAAATCAATAACATGCATGTAGTTGTTCTTATCTTTGTGTTTGAAGTTCAGCCAGTGTTATATGATAAACCAATAATTGGTGTAATTTATCTTACAACGGCTTCAATCTGGTGCTGAAATTTTTCAGAATTAATCTAAGATATCATATGGAAATATTAGATCAGATTAATTTTATATGGCAGTCATTTAATAGATGAACATGTACTTGAAGTAGGTTATAATCAATTTATTTACATTCGCTTCATCAAGCAATTAGCATCGCTTCATCAAGCAATTAGCATCGCTTCATCAGTTCATCTCCCTCACTCCCTGCCATCTTCAATTCGCGGGCTATGATATGCATCAATTGCTTAAATTTTAATTGATTTCTTCTGATTCCATTTCTTCTATTACCCAACACTTCTATCTCTGCGTTAGATATATAAAAGACATAATAGATAATAGAGTGAGGTTATTGTACTTTACAAAGTGCAGTGGGGTCGGTACTTCAGCTCTACATCTCTAAAATTGTAGTTGAACCTCATCTATCTCATCTATAATTATTTGATTTTTTTTTTTAGGTGCATTATCAAACAATACTAGGCAAAGACCGCCATAAGCATTTAACGAAGGAATAAAAACAACTAAATTTTACTCTTCGCTCTTCGGCTAGCAGAAATGCCAGCGGCAGGTTTCGTTTTCTCTAGTAAAGCTAAAGATTGACTGGACTTGGAAGAGTAGAATTCATGAAGTCTTGAAGATGAAAGTGTGTGCATGTATTTTTAAGCTCTACTGTACGATCGATCCTTCGGAATTTTGGATGGTTTTATGGGTTTTATTTTGGACCAATTTGGTGCAAGATTATAACCCAATACATCCAACTCGGAGCCTCTATTTTAGAAAATTGGGCTTGAATTGCACCTATATTTTTATGGGCTGTCCTGGCTTTACTGAGCCATTTTGAACCAACTCTGGAGGGCACAAAATGAGACAACTGGTCCTTTTCCAGAACCCCCGGGATGTCCAGGTTTCACCATTAGAAAACGGCACGTGTATTTCCATGCAAAGACTTTGAAGATCTCAGAAAAAGGTCGAAAACGCCTTGCTTAATTCTATGATAATAAGCACACACAATAATAACATGAGAAAGCAATCGGAAGTGAATTCAGTGAAGCCAGGTGATGATATTGTTATTGTCTCTGCTGAAGGCGATGTCTCGAGTAACCATGCTAGTAGCCAGGTACTAGTTTTTTTTCTTTTTCTTCTTCTTTTTAAGGAAAATATTTCAACTAATTTCACCATCTCTGTACTCTAACAATGTATATATGCTTGACTTGCATTTTTCCAGTTTAATTCTGAAATCGGTAGTTGTTGGTTATCTCAATTTTGTTTATTCAAAACTAGCTTCATTCATATGAATCATATCAGTCGACCTTTTTGTTAATATTTTCATATTGAATTTAGAATATATGGAGGTAAGAAAACAACCAGTTCACCATTTGTGATGCTCATGGCCATCATACTAAATTGAAGTCATCAATTGCCAATTTGCCATTTATACCTATGATCTTAACTTCTATTTGACTTTTACCATCAATCAAAAGAAAGTTAATTTCTTTCTCATAGGAGTAACAAAAACAGCAATTACATATTTTTCTTCTTTGAAAAACAAAAACAGCAATTACATATTTTAATACAATCAATTCATATGTACTAAATTTGTGAATATGGCATAATTGTTTGTGTTATTAAGCAATGACCATTTCATTGCCGAAGTAGACACATCAAAGTCACAATAATATAAAGAAACAAAAAAAAAAAAAATGAAGAAATTGTATTGAAGCATTGAAGAATAGTGCACCAGAAATGGAAAGTTTTAATCTAGTCACATTGCACCAGACTCTCATGGTTGGATGATAGCAGAATAATTAAGATTGATGTAATTACTTTCCAATTCTATCTAAAAGCTTTAGCATTAATTCCAATTAATGAGTCAATCATTGATCACAGTTCATGAGTAAAAGGGACTGTTAGGGAGTATAGATCACAGTTCTGGGCCTGATGATATTATATGTATATGATTCTCTTAGTTGTCCTGTTAACTGTACCAATCAATGTTCACAGGAACTTAATTAAAAAGCTTGATGCTCAATTATCCTAAATGGATAAGCACTGTTTACGTGCTACAATAATACTTTTCCTTCTGATACGAAAAAAAATTGTACGTTATGAAATTTGAATAGAAACTGTTTGCGGATGCAGATTGTTACTTTCATTTTCATTAGTATACATAATCTTACAAGAACACTGAATGACTGAAATCTCCTGTCATATTAATGCAGGCCTCTATGCAAACGGCATTTCTAGAATCACAAGTCTCTGACAAGGGAATTGACGAAGATGCAGTGACGATCGGCGAAGCACTAGAGGCGACCGCACTAGTGATAGGTCATTTCACTAACTAACTATAATATAACCGTATTGTCAAAATACATTTTTCATGGCTGTGGTGTTAATATGAAGTTGTTGCTGACAACTTGACAGGAGATAAACCCGTCGATTATGCTGATGCAGCTGCCGTGGCTGCCGCAGAAATGAGAGCAACAGGATTGGCCGACATAATGCCCGGTGGTGTTGGTGCAGCCGCCCTTGAAGCTGCTGAGAACAATGCACAGAACGGGAAGGAGAGTAGGGAAGAAAAGATGAGTGTCTCGGATGTTTTACAGAATGCATCGACTGTTTTGCCGGCAAATAAGGTGATAACGAGGGAAGACACAGTGAGCATCAGATCAGCAGAGGAGCAGAGTAGGATGGTCGGTGATGGACAAGAGGTGGGGTTCGGTGTGGCGTCGACAGTCATGGAGGCGGCCGAGATTAATGAAGATGGAATCTTTTAGGAAGACGAATAATTGATATAAACATTTAGCTGGAATTTTTGGTTGTTTAAGTAGATGAAGGTTATATTAATGAGAATTATCTTTGCCCCCTTAACTATACCCCTTATCTATCCTCAACCTAAATTGATAATATTTTCTCTTTCTTTCTCATACTATCATAAATTATCATAAATTATCATAAATTTTGAGTGAGTTTTTTTTATTCTTTATCTTTTCTATTGTATATATATAAGTGTTTTGTTAGATTGCAAGTGTGAATTGTAACCGGTAAAAGTGATTTGTTGTATTTGAAAAAGAATTTTTAACTAAAAATGTATTGGAGTGCGGTTAAGAGTTTTTTTTAAGGGGTGCAGTTATCAACTCCTTGTATTAATATATGTTTATTTTGTTTTCTAAGGACGATACAGCGAGATTCCCTGGCAGCCAGATACTAATTTATTCAACTTGCGTTTAAAATTGCGTTTGAATTTTATAACATAAATCGTAGAAAGATTGAGAATAATAACTTCCGAGTACGTGACAATGGTATGCTGAGCAGCAAGATGAAATGGCTGATATTTATGGGCATGGCAACATCCATATGTGAATTCAGGCTAACATCACTCAAAAAAAAAAAAAAAAAAAAAAAAATTCAGGCTAACATTTATTTTGTGACATGTATATTTGGTACCATGTAGATCAATTTCTGGCCAATGCCTCTGGCTCTGGATGTTTGAACTTACAATATTTCGTATGAATAGTATATTGATTGCATCAAATCATATCTTATCCCTCTTCATTATAAAAATAAATTAAAGAAACGAGCTAGATATATCATATACAAACAGCATATAGTATTTTATCGACGTGTACAGCAAAAAAGAAGAATGTGCCAGATGTATAACGACAAAAACCTGGATATTCAAGTGTCTGATGCAATTTAAAAAGGGACACCAAATTTTGACAATAGAAAATGAAACAGTTGTGAGTAGTTAATTAGTTTGTACCGATGCTGTCGTTGCCAGAGGTATCTAACAGTCTTAAGCTGACTTGGTCAAGCATGACTTGGACCGGTCAAATAGGCCTTGAAAGTTGCAATACTGGGCAGTTCATAGAGAGGTATCTTTTACTAGAATAAATTTTATCTGTGGTAAAGTGTACCTGATAAGGAAGCATGTTCGGCTAATAATGCTATCACTCTGTCATCAGATGATGGGTCCTTGATCCAAAAGCAAAAGATGGGGGAATCCCATGTGCAGTGCTCCTCTGAAAGCAACATCATCCTTGAGAGCACACCAGCAGCTGTTTACTTACCCAAACTAACTGCTCCCAGTCCCAGGCTCCCAGCAGCTTGATCCTTGGTTCTTACTCTTAGACCATTAGCTGGGTAATAATCATGAGGATATACAGATTACTTATACAAAGTATTATTGTAATAGTGACAACTTTCCAGGTGAATATTCTCAGTTTATCATAACAAGCACTCGATTACATGTACAACTTGGAAATCACAACCTATGATTTCCAGTTTAAGATGAACATGTACATCACAGCGAAGATTATCTCCAAATTGTTTCAAAGAGAAAATGACTCAAGAAAATGAAAAAGTCATATATAGAAAAAAAAAACAAAACAAAGCCTGGCATTAACAAGTAAAACAGTCGTAAAATATACAAAAAAAGAAAAAAAAAATAAATCAAATCAAGGCATAGGATAGTTAACATGCATTAATAAGTCTGCAGTTTAGTAATAGAGAGTACATGAAATTAAAGAGGATAAAATCCATCATAATTAATTTACAATGCTCTTTTTTTAGGAAAGCAAAGATACAGCTGATCTAAATAACAGCTACTAACCATGCACCTACTGATTAATAATTAAACACGACACGTACGCATCCTACCCTTGTAGTCAGTCACTACAAAATGGGTCTTTTCAGATCATTAGTTCTTGTGTCATTTCTTTAACAGCACCTACCGGTAGTAAACCTGGTGAAACCCATAACCAGCCATCCCATTGTTATACCCTCCATAAGCAGGGTAACTTACGGGAGGAGAAGGATATGACATGGCAATACTTGCTACCTCATCAGTTGGGTATGCATATGGATCTCTGATAGCTTGTGGGCTCCGGCTGCCATACATTGCATGATAGTGTGGGGCTGTAGTTGCAGCTGGAACCTGGTATGGGACATGAGGGGGGGATCGCACAAAAGTGGGTCCCATATATGCATTGTTGGTAAGACGGCCGGCCTTGGCGGGAGGTATGGGTCCACCATGATTGGCACGTGTGCGCTTGCTAGGTGGGGCCGAAGAAGCAGTGCTGTTGGTAGCATTGCTACCAGTGTTGGTACAGCTGCCAGAGCTGGTGGTGGGACTTGGCAATGGTTTCTTTTTGTCGATCTTAGCCTTCTCAAGAGTTTCCAGACGATTGTGAAGTTCCTCCAAGGGGAACTCAGCCTCAAGCTTATGGTCCTCAATGCATTTTATGGCTGCACGGAGTGCTGCCTGTTCCTTACGGCCAGCATTGTTCTATAAATAGAAAGATAATATAACATTTGTTAGCTGCTTTATAAGAAAACATTAATGATTTGAAGCAAGGGTGACAAAAAATAGTTCAATTATGATCTGACCCACTTCTGCATCTCTGGCATCTCTTGTATAACAAAAGAAAACAAGCAAAATAATTGTTGAACTATTATTCTGACTTGTTTTCAATCTCTGCTGTATCTTATATAGCAATCAGAAGCAGAAGAAATTACAAATTACATTATTGACTTCAACAGGATAGGAATGCTTCGTAGCAACAAGATATTCCCTTTTTAGTTTTACTATAGACAGTATAACAGTGATACCAATTACTATAGAGCAAAAATTCCTAGTCCACAACTGTCAGAGAACACCCAATAATATGCACAAAGTATAGCAAAACGAGGTAAAACCTACCATCCAAAAAAAATGTGGAAATATACTTTTTTAAAAACAACTCAGATAGAAATTCTCCACTTTACATACCCCGGTTTGTTGGTTATCTGCAACATAGGAAGAGCTTTTCACTGATTCATCTAGGTATGACTTTAGAAGTGGCACTGGTGGGTACTTATCCTGAAGTCCAGCCTCATATGCAAAATTTACCGCATCAAGCTGCTGACCCTTAGCAATGAGCTCCTCAATAATATCTAAAAATTAATTACCAGCCTCAGGTTAAATTCATTAAATAGGCACATTACTCCTAACCCTATTAGAACTAAGGAAAGATGAAAACTAAATGCTAGGTGATGCTACTTTAAGAATACCAAAAGAAAAGGGCAACGGAATTTGGAACATTACATGCATCTAATAGTACATGCAAGCAAATGTCTTATAAATAAACACTGCAAGTTACTACAATTATAATAGCTTCCACGAATGACTTTTGTTGATTTTTGCTCTGGTTATAAAGCAGATAACAGTAAAATTTCATGTAGAGATAAAAGAAAGAAAACAAGATCCATACCATCCATCTCATCCTCAAGGCCCACCGCAAGTGCTAGCTTGGGCATCTGCCGCCTCCATGAGAAACTCACAACGATGTTTCTGTACAACCCAATCTCTTCCTTCAAAACAATGCCAAAGGTCACGACCAGCTGTAAAAAGGCGTGTGCATCAGCGGGCTTTGACCCCTCGACCCCACCACGTGTGTCCAGCCCTTCTTTCCATGCATTGGCCATCTCTCTTGCCTTCTCCCTCATGCTTCGTGGTACCAGTGGCCTAGCAGGCCCAAGTTCGGGGTCAGCCACAACAGGCTCAAGGGACTCGAGAACCAATACACATGCCCATGTCACATCATTCGGGGTCTTGACCTGTATTACAAATTTAAGGTTTTTATGTTCATGTATATAGAACTGATGATTGCTTGTGTGCTGTTGTGTAAGGGGAATTATCATGAAGGAAGACAGTAAACATGTACATAAACATTAAAGCGCTAAGGGATTATCACAAGACATGTTAGAATTGGAGAATTATTCAGATATATTATAAATTACCCAAAAAAAGAATCTAATATATTTCTGCACCAGCAGCATAATAAGTAAATGAAGTAAATTAACCTCACAAATCACAAATAAGGAAAAAGAGGAAAATGATTCAACACAGGTTACTAAATCTGTGTGATATTTCTGCTTATGGCATGCAATGCAGTATCCAGTATGCATTATCTTATTTCGATTAAATCAGGGTTTTTAAGCTACAAATTCAAAATAATTTGATTCTAAGGCTACAGATGTTGTTCGGCTACTCTGCTCACAGCAATCAACAGTAGACAATTTTCTACCTCTCTTTTATCCACAGGGAAGATGACGCACATCGCATCCACCACAAATCTCGCCGGATCAACACACTTCTCAAGCGCCAACGGGACCTCAGCGCGCAACAAATCCGCCTCCTTGCGCTTGGACAGTACCAGATCCAAGAACCCGCTCGAATCCATCTTGGCGCAGAGGTACCTCAGCTTCTCGGCGAGTTCGGCCGCGTCAGAGCCCTGATCGGACTCCACCAGCTCAATCGACGCCCTGCGGCGCTTCTCCACGGTGGAGATCGCGAGATCGACGCACGAATCGATGGATACCTCGCGGCGCCGCAGGGTGTCGAGCGCCCGCTTGGTGCGGACCTCCAACACCCGGCGCTTGGACTTGAGGGACTCGGATTTCTGGTCGAGGCCCTTCTCGAGCGAGGTGAAGTGGTCGGAGAGCTCCTTCCAGAGCAGAGTGCAGGTGTTGATGAGGTCCCGCTGCTTCTCGAGCGCGTCGAAGCTGGCCTGCACCATGGAGCTCGTCACAGGCGAGGACGCCATGGCGACAGGCAGGCAGGCGCGGCGCAGGAGATGGGAGTGTGAAACCCTAACCCTAGCTGCGAGGAAGGGAAGGGGGAAAGGGAAAGTAAGAGAGATGGAGAGAGGAAAGGGAAAGGCAAGGAAAGAGAGAGGTGGGAAGGAGGAGAAAAAAGCATTGCGATAAAAAGGTGCAGAAAGAAAGAAAGGAATTCATAATCCCCTCCTGCTGTACTACTGCATTATGCAGTTCACAGCGTCAACCGTTAGATCGTCTCGAGATCCAGGCTCGCACGAATCTTAAGACAATCCAACGGATAAAAAGGTGATAAAGGTGCAGAAAGAAAGAAAGAAATTCATAATCCCCTCCTGCTGTACTACTGCATTACGCAGTTCACAGCGTCAACCGTTGGATCGTCTCCAGATCCACGCTCGCACGAATCTTAAGACAATCCAACGGATAAAAAGGTGATAAAGGTGCAGAAAGAAAGAAAGGAATTCGTATCCCCTCCTTCTGTACTGCATTATGCAGTTCACAGCGTCAGCCGTTGGATCGTCTTGAGATCCACGCTCACACGATATCAAGACAATCCAACGGATGACGCTGTGAACTGCATAATGCAGTACATCAGGGATATGAATTCTGATGACTTGATGTGTTCCCATCTGGACACGAGGCAGCACGCTGTGTAAGTACTTGGGACACTGTGATGTGGGGCCTGGTTAAAGTGGGGTCCCCTGTCAGTGTGAGTGGGCCGGGAGTGGGGGCTGTTTGGGGGGGATTAATTAATGCGGCAAGGCAAGGAGGAATGTTTAACGGGGGAGAGAAATGGAGGCAAGTAACGAATGGCGGGAAGCCGCGTGGGGGTCGCGCACTGTAAAGCGGAAAAAGGTCGCGTGGGGCCGCTGCAGCAAGTGCGAGCGGTAATTTAATACGCTTCTGTCGTCTGCTAACTAACTGCTAAGGCATTTCTCAACAGTGGGAATGTGGGATGGATTTATTATTTATCTTGCCGCCACTTGTATCCAAAAATCAAAATCTTGGAGGAGGATGCAAATTGAGTTGACGTATTTAGTTTTAATCCCAGCCGTCTGTTTTGGTGTTTAAGTAACTTGTATGTTTTCAGTTGCATTATATATATATATATTTTTTTGTTGAGAAAATGCATTTTTTTTGTTAATATATAAATTATTAAATCATTAAAAACAATTTATAATTTCATAAATATATTATAGAAAGGAGTTGAAATAAATCCACGTCATCACGTGTAATATTTTGTAAACTTTTTGTTCCCGTGTTTAAAAAAAATTATTCATTACTTTATTTCAATGCAGAATAATTTTGGGTATTGCTTTTCAAACATTAAAATTTAAAAGTAATGGTTGGATTACGCAGTTTTGATTTAGATGTACGTAGAAAAAAAAAAAAAAGTGCACAAGTATCGGGTAATTCAATTTTAAGGAGGGATCACTTTATTTCGATCGATTTGCCAAGTAAAAGTCAAATAAATTCAAAAAGTTTTTTGAAAATAGAAAGTTTTATAGATATACTTTGACTCTATATATATCGAGAGTATTTTAGATTTTAAACAATTTGAATGTTATTTGCTACTAGTTCATCCAAATTTTCTACAATTTGTAAGAGTAAGGCCATCTATTGATGGACGATTCATAAAACTAACAAATAATATGACAAACGGACTCTACGTAGACTCAAATGTAACAGTTAGACTTACAATGTAACTTCTATCGACCATACATCAATTAACGCATGATGTTTCTGAAAAAAAAATAAAGGAATAAAAACAAACACAAACCAAAAAGGGTATTTTTATTCGTTTTAAAACCGTACATGAAAGCAACTGCTCTTATCATTACATCAGAAAATGAATGCTAAACGAGAAATATCAGCATTTAATTGCCTTCATGCAAACACTCAACTATACAACCTTCTCCTCCCCACCTGAACTTGTCTGATCGATACTATTATATATTCGCTATTCAATATTCATACCCTGCATGATGATAATATAAAGGGGAAGAGTTGCCTGTCTCCAACATATTATTACGTGCCACGATATTGTTGCTCAATACATGCACGCCAATCATATTGAACAAAGAAAAATGTTGTGACATGTCATATTATTCCTGTCATCTTGAACCTATTTAAAGAGAGATAGCTTCCAATTAATGAAAATTTGTCAAAAATTTAAACATTTTTGACCTCTTGATACAATGCAACAAAATTCTCTTGAACTAGCTTAATATCTTTCTTGCAAATTCATGCAAGATCTCTGCTTTTGATCATGGATTAATATACTCTGTTAAGCAAAGTTCCGTGGAGTCGTGTGCACTTATAAATGAGAACTTCTGTCGAGGTATCTTCAATTAGCAATTGTCCTCTATTTTTTTTTTTTTTTTTTGAGTGATATAGAAATGATGTTCGAGACTTGTAATCTGTAATCAACACTTGTTATAGTGAAATATCAGTCTGACGTGATTGTTTGTCACGAGCCTGATGAAGATTTAAGCGAACCATAATTATACTTTGTCTTTGTCTTATATTTTTTGCTATCTTTTACTTTATCACTTGTTATACTTTACTAGTATTTCAGAGGGGAAATTGATAATTAACTTAGGATGTGATAATGCTAGGTTGCGGGTTATGCAGTTGGTGGTGGACATGTATTGCATATGGCGTGTGATCTGACAATTTAGGGGTGTCAAACGTACCAAAATTTCTGTTTTGGCATTGCGTTTCGTTTGCGCGAAGCGCAAAACGCAAAGATTTCTGGTTTCGTTTAGTTAACGCAACACAACTTGCAATATATTTTGTTTGCGTCTGTTAAACGCAATGAAAGACGCAAGAGTCTATTTGTGTGATCGTTTCGTACGTTTGACTCCCCTATGACAATTGGAGCTGATAATGCCATCTTTGGACATTAAGGTAATTGATCACTGTATTCTTTTTCATATTCCACTAGAAAAAAAAAGCTAACGTCTTGCTTTGAGCTGAAATTATTGTGCCTGTTCGGCAAGCATGGATCAAGGGTCCTCAATGCTCCTCAGTCTCTTGATCTTTCAAAATTGGACCGAACAACATCTCCTTAGACAGGCTCAAGACCGTTTTTTGAGCCCTCCTCAGCAGATGCCACTAAGGAAGCACCCCCCTTCCTGAAGCATTTCTGCTCCTCAGCGTCTCCTCAAATAAAAAATTGGCAGTATATTTTTACAATTTTACCCCAACCGAGTGCCCCTTTGAGCCTCTTTTACTTTTTTTTTTATCATTTCCTGGTCTTTCTCCTCTCTTCAGCTGCACCACGCATTCCAAGGAGTTTTGTTTAACAACATAATTTGGTGTCTTC
>JASGLE010000091.1:77500-80000 GCA_030179965.1 Cyperus esculentus | reverse complement strand
GTGCGGCGGGGAAACGCTGGCCCGGGGCGGCAGATTCTGTGACGCACGGGGCGGTAAAAAATGTGCATGCCGCAGGGCCGAATGTGCCCGCGGCTTGGCCGGATATCGGATGTGGGCAACGCGCTTGCCTCCGGGGGGCGGACAAGCGCACAGCGTGGCAGCCCCCCGCAGCGCCCCGATGCGGCGCGGAAAAGTGTCCGTGCGGCGGGGAAACGCTGGCCCGGGGCGGCAGATTCTGCGCCGCACGGGGCGCCGCGGCGCGGGGCGGTAAAAAATGTGCATGCCGCTGTGCCGAATGTGCCCGCGGGTTGGCCGGATGTCGGATTTGGGCAACGCGCTTGCCTCCGGGGGGCGGGCAAGGGCACGGCGTGGCAGCCCCACGCAGCGCCCCGGTGCGGCGCGGAAAAGTGTCCGTGCGGCGGGGAAACGCTGGCCCGGGGCGCCGCGGCGCGGGGCGGTAAAAAATGTGCATGCCGCTGGGCCGAATGTTCCCGCGGCTTGGCCGGATGTCGGATCGGGGCACCGCGCTTGCCTCCGGGGGGCGGGCAAGCGCACGGATTGGCAGCCCCCCGCAGCGCCCCGGTGCGGCGCGGAAAAGTGCCCGTGCGGCGGGTAAACGCCGGCCCGGGTCCGCCGATTCCGTGCCGCACGACATGGGGGGATCGGCTGGTTCGGTAACCCCACGCGTGGCTAGGGGGGAATTTTTCATATTCCCCTATAGGGGGGAGGGTGTGTTCGGATGGCCCCCCGCAGCGCCCTGGCACGGGGCGGTAGAAAATGTGCATGCGGCTAGGCCGAACGTGCCCGCGGCTTGGCCGAATGTCGGATCTGGGCACCGCGCGTGCCTCCGGGGGGCGGGCAAGCGCACGGAGTGGCAGCCCCCCGCAGCGCCCCGGTGCGGCGCGGAAAAGTGCCCGTGCGGCGGGGAAAACGCCGGCCCGGGGCGGCAGATTCTGTGCCGCACGGGGCGCCCTGGCACGGGGGCGGTAAAAAATGTGCATGCGGCGAGGCCGAACGTGCCCGCGGCTTGGCCGTATGTCGGATCTGGGCACCGCGCTTGCCTCCGGGGGGCGGGCAAGCGCACGGATTGGCAGCCCCCCGCAGCGCCCCGGTGCGGCGCGGAAAAGTGCCCGTGCGGCGGGTAAACGCTGGCCCGGGGCCGCCGATTCCGTGCCGCACGACATGGGGGGATCGGCTGGTTTGGTAACCCCACGCGTGGCTAGGGGGGAATTTTTCATATTCCCCTATAGGGGGGAGGGTGTGTTCGGATGGCTTGAGCGGGCGCCCTGGCACGGGGCGGTAAAAAATGTGCATGCGGCCAGGTCCGAACGTGCCCGCGGCTTGGCCGAATGTCGGATCTGGGCACCGCGCTTGCCTCCGGGGGGCGGGCAAGCGCACGGTTTGGCAGCCCCCCGCAGCGCCCCGGTGCGGCGCGGAAAAGTGCCCGTGCGGCGGGTAAACGCTGGCCCGGGGCCGCCGATTCCGTGCCGCACGACATGGGGGGATCGGCTGGTTTGGTAACCCCACGCGTGGCTAGGGGGGAATTTTTCATATTCCCCTATAGGGGGGAGGGTGTGTTCGGATGGCTTGAGCGGGCGCCCTGGCACGGGGCGGTAAAAAATGTGCATGCGGCCAGGCCGAACGTGCCCGCGGCTTGGCCGAATGTCGGATCTGGGCACCGCGCTTGCCTCCGGGGGGCGGGCAAGCGCACGGTTTGGCAGCCCCCCGCAGCGCCCCGGTGCGGCGCGGAAAAGTGCCCGTGCGGCGGGTAAACGCTGGCCCGGGGCCGCCGATTCCGTGCCGCACGACATGGGGGGATCGGCTGGTTTGGTAACCCCACGCGTGGCTAGGGTGGAATTTTTCATATTCCCCTATAGGGGGGAGGGTGTGTTCGGATGGCTTGAGCGGGCGCCCTGGCACGGGGCGGTAAAAAATGTGCATGCGGCCAGGCCGAACGTGCCCGCGGCTTGGCCGAATGTCGGATCTGGGCACCGCGCTTGCCTCCGGGGGGCGGGCAAGCGCACGGATTGGCAGCCCCCCGCAGCGCCCTAGCACGGGGCGGTAGAAAATGTGCATGCCGCCTGGCCGAACGTGCCCGCGGCTTGGCCGGATGTCGGATTTGGGCGACGCGCTTGCCTCCGGGGGGCGGGCAAGCGCACGGATTGGCAGCCCCCCGCAGCGCCCTGGCACGGGGCGGTAGAAAATGTGCATGCCGCCTGGCCGAACGTGCCCGCGGCTTGGCCGGATGTCGGATTTGGGCGATGCGCTTGCCTCCGGGGGGCGGGCAAGCGCACGGATTGGCAGCCCCCCGCACAGCGCCCTGGCACGGGGCGGTAAAAAATGTGCACGCCGCTGGGCCGGATGTGCCCGCGGCTTGGCCGGATGTCGGATTTGGGCGATGCGCTTGCCTCCGGGGGGCGGGCAAGCGCACGGATTGGCAGCCCCCCGCAGCGCCCCGGCACGGGGCGGTAAAAAATGTGCACGCCGCTGGGCCGGATGT
>JASGLE010000091.1:67500-70000 GCA_030179965.1 Cyperus esculentus | reverse complement strand
ATGTCGGATTTGGGCAACGCGCTTGACTCCGGGGGGCGGGCAAGCGCACGGGGTGGCAGCCCCCCGCGGCGCCCCGGTGCGGCGCGGAAAAGTGTCCGTGCGGCGGGAAAACGCTGGCCCGGGGCGGCAGATTCTGTGCCGCACGGGACGCCGTGGCACGGGGCGGTAAAAAATGTGCATGCCGCAGGGCCGAATGTGCCCGCGGCTTGGCCGGATGTCGGATTTGGGCAACGCGCTTGCCTCCGGGAGGCGGGCTAGCGCACGGCGTGGCAGCCCCCCGCAGAGCCCCGGTGCGGCGCGGAAAAGTGCCCGTGCGGCGGGGAAACGCTGGCCCGGGGCGGCAGATTCTGTGCCGCACGGGGCGCCGTGGCGCGGGGCGGTAAAAAATGTGCATGCCGCTGGGCCGAATGTTCCCGCGGCTTGGCCGGATGTCGGATCTGGGCACCGGGCTTGCCTCCGGGGGGCGGGCAAGCGCACGGCGTGGCAGCCCCCCGCAGCGCCCCGGTGCGGCGCGGAAAAGTGCCCGTGCGGCGGGGAAACGCTGGCCCGGGGCGGCAGATTCTGTGACGCACGGGGCGGTAAAAAATGTGCATGCCGCAGGGCCGAATGTGCCCGCGGCTTGGCCGGATATCGGATGTGGGCAACGCGCTTGCCTCCGGGGGGCGGACAAGCGCACAGCGTGGCAGCCCCCCGCAGCGCCCCGATGCGGCGCGGAAAAGTGTCCGTGCGGCGGGGAAACGCTGGCCCGGGGCGGCAGATTCTGCGCCGCACGGGGCGCCGCGGCGCGGGGCGGTAAAAAATGTGCATGCCGCTGTGCCGAATGTGCCCGCGGGTTGGCCGGATGTCGGATTTGGGCAACGCGCTTGCCTCCGGGGGGCGGGCAAGGGCACGGCGTGGCAGCCCCACGCAGCGCCCCGGTGCGGCGCGGAAAAGTGTCCGTGCGGCGGGGAAACGCTGGCCCGGGGCGCCGCGGCGCGGGGCGGTAAAAAATGTGCATGCCGCTGGGCCGAATGTTCCCGCGGCTTGGCCGGATGTCGGATCGGGGCACCGCGCTTGCCTCCGGGGGGCGGGCAAGCGCACGGATTGGCAGCCCCCCGCAGCGCCCCGGTGCGGCGCGGAAAAGTGCCCGTGCGGCGGGTAAACGCTGGCCCGGGTCCGCCGATTCCGTGCCGCACGACATGGGGGGATCGGCTGGTTCGGTAACCCCACGCGTGGCTAGGGGGGAATTTTTCATATTCCCCTATAGGGGGGAGGGTGTGTTCGGATGGCCCCCCGCAGCGCCCTGGCACGGGGCGGTAGAAAATGTGCATGCGGCTAGGCCGAACGTGCCCGCGGCTTGGCCGAATGTCGGATCTGGGCACCGCGCGTGCCTCCGGGGGGCGGGCAAGCGCACGGAGTGGCAGCCCCCCGCAGCGCCCCGGTGCGGCGCGGAAAAGTGCCCGTGCGGCGGGAAAACGCCGGCCCCGGGGCGGCAGATTCTGTGCCGCACGGGGCGCCCTGGCACGGGGCGGTAAAAAATGTGCATGCGGCGAGGCCGAACGTGCCCGCGGCTTGGCCGTATGTCGGATCTGGGCACCGCGCTTGCCTCCGGGGGGCGGGCAAGCGCACGGATTGGCAGCCCCCCGCAGCGCCCCGGTGCGGCGCGGAAAAGTGCCCGTGCGGCGGGTAAACGCTGGCCCGGGGCCGCCGATTCCGTGCCGCACGACATGGGGGGATCGGCTGGTTTGGTAACCCCACGCGTGGCTAGGGGGGAATTTTTCATATTCCCCTATAGGGGGGAGGGTGTGTGTTCGGATGGCTTGAGCGGGCGCCCTGGCACGGGGCGGTAAAAAATGTGCATGCGGCCAGGCCGAACGTGCCCGCGGCTTGGCCGAATGTCGGATCTGGGCACCGCGCTTGCCTCCGGGGGGCGGGCAAGCGCACGGTTTGGCAGCCCCCCGCAGCGCCCCGGTGCGGCGCGGAAAAGTGCCCGTGCGGCGGGTAAACGCTGGCCCGGGGCCGCCGATTCCGTGCCGCACGACATGGGGGGATCGGCTGGTTTGGTAACCCCACGCGTGGCTAGGGGGGAATTTTTCATATTCCCCTATAGGGGGGAGGGTGTGTTCGGATGGCTTGAGCGGGCGCCCTGGCACGGGGCGGTAAAAAATGTGCATGCGGCCAGGCCGAACGTGCCCGCGGCTTGGCCGAATGTCGGATCTGGGCACCGCGCTTGCCTCCGGGGGGCGGGCAAGCGCACGGTTTGGCAGCCCCCCGCAGCGCCCCGGTGCGGCGCGGAAAAGTGCCCGTGCGGCGGGTAAACGCTGGCCCGGGGCCGCCGATTCCGTGCCGCACGACATGGGGGGATCGGCTGGTTTGGTAACCCCACGCGTGGCTAGGGTGGAATTTTTCATATTCCCCTATAGGGGGGAGGGTGTGTTCGGATGGCTTGAGCGGGCGCCCTGGCACGGGGCGGTAAAAAATGTGCATGCGGCCAGGCCGAACGTGCCCGCGGCTTGGCCGA
>JASGLE010000091.1:25000-27500 GCA_030179965.1 Cyperus esculentus | reverse complement strand
GGCCGAATGTTCCCGCGGCTTGGCCGGATGTCGGATCTGGGCACCGGGCTTGCCTCCGGGGGGCGGGCAAGCGCACGGCGTGGCAGCCCCCCGCAGCGCCCCGGTGCGGCGCGGAAAAGTGCCCGTGCGGCGGGGAAACGCTGGCCCGGGGCGGCAGATTCTGTGACGCACGGGGCGGTAAAAAATGTGCATGCCGCAGGGCCGAATGTGCCCGCGGCTTGGCCGGATATCGGATGTGGGCAACGCGCTTGCCTCCGGGGGGCGGACAAGCGCACAGCGTGGCAGCCCCCCGCAGCGCCCCGATGCGGCGCGGAAAAGTGTCCGTGCGGCGGGGAAACGCTGGCCCGGGGCGGCAGATTCTGCGCCGCACGGGGCGCCGCGGCGCGGGGCGGTAAAAAATGTGCATGCCGCTGTGCCGAATGTGCCCGCGGGTTGGCCGGATGTCGGATTTGGGCAACGCGCTTGCCTCCGGGGGGCGGGCAAGGGCACGGCGTGGCAGCCCCACGCAGCGCCCCGGTGCGGCGCGGAAAAGTGTCCGTGCGGCGGGGAAACGCTGGCCCGGGGCGCCGCGGCGCGGGGCGGTAAAAAATGTGCATGCCGCTGGGCCGAATGTTCCCGCGGCTTGGCCGGATGTCGGATCGGGGCACCGCGCTTGCCTCCGGGGGGCGGGCAAGCGCACGGATTGGCAGCCCCCCGCAGCGCCCCGGTGCGGCGCGGAAAAGTGCCCGTGCGGCGGGTAAACGCTGGCCCGGGTCCGCCGATTCCGTGCCGCACGACATGGGGGGATCGGCTGGTTCGGTAACCCCACGCGTGGCTAGGGGGGAATTTTTCATATTCCCCTATAGGGGGGAGGGTGTGTTCGGATGGCCCCCCGCAGCGCCCTGGCACGGGGCGGTAGAAAATGTGCATGCGGCTAGGCCGAACGTGCCCGCGGCTTGGCCGAATGTCGGATCTGGGCACCGCGCGTGCCTCCGGGGGGCGGGCAAGCGCACGGAGTGGCAGCCCCCCGCAGCGCCCCGGTGCGGCGCGGAAAAGTGCCCGTGCGGCGGGAAAACGCCGGCCCGGGGCGGCAGATTCTGTGCCGCACGGGCGGTAAAAAATGTGCATGCCGCTGGGCCGAATGTGCCCGCGGCTTGGCCGGATGTCGGATCTGGGCACCGCGCTTGCCCCCGGGGGGCGGGCAAGCGCACGGATTGGCAGCCCCCCGCAGCGCCCCGGTGCGGCGCGGAAAAGTGCCCGTGCGGCGGGTAAACGCCGGCCCGGGGCCGCCGATTCCGTGCCGCACGACATGGGGGGATCGGCTGGTTTGGTAACCCCACGCGTGGCTAGGGGGGAATTTTTCATATTCCCCTATAGGGGGGAGGGTGTGTTCGGATGGCTTGAGCGGGCGCCCTGGCACGGGGCGGTAGAAAATGTGCATGCGGCTAGGCCGAACGTGCCCGCGGCTTGGCCGAATGTCGGATCTGGGCACCGCGCGTGCCTCCGGGGGGCGGGCAAGCGCACGGAGTGGCAGCCCCCCGCAGCGCCCCGGTGCGGCGCGGAAAAGTGCCCGTGCGGCGGGAAAACGCCGGCCCGGGGCGGCAGATTCTGTGCCGCACGGGGCGCCCTGGCACGGGGCGGTAAAAAATGTGCATGCGGCGAGGCCGAACGTGCCCGCGGCTTGGCCGTATGTCGGATCTGGGCACCGCGCTTGCCTCCGGGGGGCGGGCAAGCGCACGGATTGGCAGCCCCCCGCAGCGCCCCGGTGCGGCGCGGAAAAGTGCCCGTGCGGCGGGTAAACGCTGGCCCGGGGCCGCCGATTCCGTGCCGCACGACATGGGGGGATCGGCTGGTTTGGTAACCCCACGCGTGGCTAGGGGGGAATTTTTCATATTCCCCTATAGGGGGGAGGGTGTGTTCGGATGGCTTGAGCGGGCGCCCTGGCACGGGGCGGTAAAAAATGTGCATGCGGCCAGGCCGAACGTGCCCGCGGCTTGGCCGAATGTCGGATCTGGGCACCGCGCTTGCCTCCGGGGGGCGGGCAAGCGCACGGTTTGGCAGCCCCCCGCAGCGCCCCGGTGCGGCGCGGAAAAGTGCCCGTGCGGCGGGTAAACGCTGGCCCGGGGCCGCCGATTCCGTGCCGCACGACATGGGGGGATCGGCTGGTTTGGTAACCCCACGCGTGGCTAGGGGGGAATTTTTCATATTCCCCTATAGGGGGGAGGGTGTGTTCGGATGGCTTGAGCGGGCGCCCTGGCACGGGGCGGTAAAAAATGTGCATGCGGCCAGGCCGAACGTGCCCGCGGCTTGGCCGAATGTCGGATCTGGGCACCGCGCTTGCCTCCGGGGGGCGGGCAAGCGCACGGTTTGGCAGCCCCCCGCAGCGCCCCGGTGCGGCGCGGAAAAGTGCCCGTGCGGCGGGTAAACGCTGGCCCGGGGCCGCCGATTCCGTGCCGCACGACATGGGGGGATCGGCTGGTTTGGTAACCCCACGCGTGGCTAGGGTGGAATTTTTCATATT